>PVJI01011417.1:0-56085 GCA_004026765.1 Micronycteris hirsuta | reverse complement strand
TGCTGGGGACATGCAACTGGTCAGCCTGGAAGGGCCGCGGGGTTACCATCCTTGGACCCTCAGTGTGAAGCTGGAGTTGCAGTGTCAGCCAGTTGGCTCAGGCCAAGACTTTCCCAGAATGCACTCGCTATGTGGCCAGTGGGTACTAGCTTGATACCAAAGCCAAGGGCACACCTGGAATGAGCCAGACATCATGTCATGTGCTTTACATACGTTACCTCACTTAGACTTCACAATGGCCTTGAAGTTAGGAACTATTCTTACTCTCATGTCACAGAGTAGGATGAGGCTGAGGTGCAGAGAGGTTGTGTGATTTCCAAGGCTCCACCCTCAGTAGGTGGCCTTAGAAACTGCTGTGGATTAAATTGTGTCCTGTCAAAATGACTAGTTGAAGTCCTAACTTCAGAATGTGACCTTGTTTGGAAGTAGGGTTTTTACAGAGGTGACCAAGTTGAAATGAGGTGAGCTCTAATCCGTTATGATGGTGTACTTATGGAAAGAGGAAATGTGGACACAGGGGGCAGACATGCCCAGAGGAAGGACAATGTGAAGACACACGGACAAGGGAGAAGACGGCCATGTGGTGGAGCGATGCACCCACAAGCCCGGCAATGCCAAGGGTTGCCGGTGATGCCAGAGGCTGGGAACAGCGAAGAAGCGTCCACCCTTAGAGCATCACAGAGCACAGGCCCTGCTGACAGCTGACTTTGGGCTTGCAGCTTCCAGAACCATGAGACAACAAATCTGCATTGTTTCAAGCCACCTAGTTTGTGGCCCTTTGTTATGGCAGCCCTAGGAAACGAGGACAGAAACTGAACCCGGGGTAGGCACATGCTGCTTTCTGAGCTGCAAAGCCCAGGCCTCCACTTTTCCACAGCTGCCCTTCAAGGTCCTGTGCGGAGCTACAGGATGAAGAGGGAGAGGAGGTCCTGAAAGGAGCATCCAGTCCAGCCAGAGATGGTCGATCTGTGTCCTGCTCTACTTCACTGTCTTGATGTGAGCAGACAGAGTTACAGCACACTGTGGAGATCAGAGTGTGCTGTAGCCCAGATAGTGGGGCACAGACAGGGGTGGGTTTTTTTGGGTGGGGGGAGCAACTGGGGTCCCTAGGAAAGGCCCTCCAGAGTTTGTCGAAGGCGCTCAACCAGGCTTTATGCTTCTGACCCTTTTTTTTTTTTTGAGGAAACAAAAATAATTCTTGTCAATGTTTCTAAAACTTGGAGGAATTAAAGAATTAAAAAAAGAAACTCTCAAGGATTTTAACAAAAGGCCTATAAATAAGCCTATAATTTGATTGTGAAGTGTTGTTCTTTGACAGAGCCAAGCTGGTAGGCACTGCAATTTACACCTGGCTGGACAAGTCTCAGAACACCCAGGGATGCATCTGTGGTCTTCTCAGAAAATAGGGCCAGGCAGGCCACCGTACTGCCCTGCTCACTTTCCACCAGGGCCCAAAACAGGGACTGATTCTGATGGGGTCACCTGACTCTGTGCCAGGCACACACTCCCAAATGCCCCTCACAAACATTTCTGGCTGTTCCCCAAACCTGAACTGAGCCGGCATTGTCAGGGGGGCTCGGCGGTCAGTTGCAGAGACCGCTGTCCCGGTGGGGGCCTCCAACAGGCACCAGGTAGCTCTTCTTCTGACAAACACCCCCGGTGGTGCCTGAAATTCCACCACTGAAGTCCGTTCCTTCACTCACACGGGCATCTCTTGGCTTTACTGTTTCATTTTTCAACTTTTACCTTTATGCTCAGTAGATAAAATTTAAAAATATAAAAAGGTAAAAAAGAATGGTGGCCCTACTCCGGGGAAAGAACACAACCAACGGTAACTTTGGGGCATATTTACTTTGACTCTCATTTCAGTGCACTTTTTCTAAACAGCAGAGACCACACTTTATGTACAATTCTGGGTCCTGTTGTTTCGTGTTATCACAGCGTTTTCCTATCTTACTAATGTCTCCTTCCAAGAACTGCTTTTAATGGCTATATAATGTTTCATTCTACGGATATGGCAAACATATTTAACCTATATCCCACATAAGTAGTACTGGGCTAAAACAGTTTCACATATTTTTTAAAATATCATTGGCAAAATGGTAATACATTGCTGGAAGTGGAAATACTGAATCAAACATTATGAATATTTTAAAGTTGTTATTATGTTTTGCTATTTTACTTTAAAAACGCAGGGTCCCATTTCCCGCTCTCCAGCAAGAGAAGATTTCATCACCAACACTCCATTACTCTAATGCCACCCTCCCTGGAAATGGACCCCACCTTCCCATTTGTGGGGTGGGCTCCTGCTGAATGACTGTTCTGTGACCCTCGGCAAGTCTCAGCCAGTGAGCTACTCTCAAGAGTCATTGTCTCCTCCTTCCCACTCTTTGTAACCTCCACAGTGACCATGACCTCCCAGGGATTAGTCCCCTGAGACATGCTGGGAGCATGATCCAGAGATCATCTGCCCGTTTGCGAGCAAGGCTGATACCTGAGACTGGCAGCAAGAAGTAGGCTCCCGTCTGCTAAACGAGATGACCTCGGCTCCTGCTGCAGACGCCCAGCAGCAATGAGAGGGGAGAGTGGCTCATCTCTGCTTCTTCACCCCCCCAGAACGGGGGTCCCTGGGGGTTTTCAGTTAGTACCTCTGCTCCAGACAGCGGGTGGGAATGGAACAAAATGTGCCGTCATAGGGGAAGCCCAGTTGCTAAACTAATGCTGACAGTCAACGATGACTGCTGAAGACTTCGGCCTCAAGCACATTTCAGCGGGGAGCAGCCGGGCTCAGACTACGAGTTAAGTCGCACTGATTGGACGGTCCAGGGAAGGGTAAAGCCACTGTATAACTGAGCATTTACTGTACATCAAGCACTAGATGTGGCGTTTCAGGCATATTAGCACACCTAATCCTGGCCACACTCCTGAGAGCTAGTTGTTTTTGTTTTTCTTTTTTTTTTTTAACCAAATTTTAGAGAAAAATAAACCAGAGCTCATAGACATTATGAGACTCACCCAAGGCCACACAACCAGTAGTGGACTCTCAGGCTACAGACACAATCTGTCTGATTCCCATGCTCATGTTCCTTCTGGGTAGCACTCTCTAAAGAAGCCCTTCCTGGTGGATCCTCAATCCGTCCCTTTCCTTCCTGCCCCCGATGGCTGTTTCCCCCAGAGTCACTTTCAAATAGCCATGGAATCCTAGTACCAGTGAGAAAGTCTAGGTCTCAGGTCTCTGGCAAACAGTATAGGTTTAATGATAGATAAACAGATTAAGGTCACTGCATTTCAAGCCCCAGCTTTCCTAGTTTCAGCAGAGAACTCTTGGTACTTAGGAAAATTCCATTAAGTCTGGAAGGTTGTAGGCACTGGCTTTGTAGAACCTAAGTGTGTAAAATGTCTAGAACATAATAGATATGTGCAGATATTTGTTCTATTTCTCCATGAGGGTCAGATGGCTTTTCAGTTCATTCACCAAATGTTTACTGGGCATCTACAATATGCCATCCAGAGTAATTCTTATGTGGATCTGCTACCAAAAGAAAGGAATAAGTAAGGGAGCACTAACAGCAAAAGATGCTTCTTCCCTGAAGTCTAACTGGCAGAATGTGGGTCCTGCTGGACCTTATCAAGATGTGTTGGTAGAAGAATGATCCCAAACCCAGCTCACAGATCTTTCATTACGCCTCCTCCCAAGGGGCCCTATGGGAATGCTGCAAACAACACGGTGGCTTATTTCAATGAAACCAAAACACTGCTCTCTCATTGGCAATCTTGCCAAATGTCCTGGAATTGTGTAGTCAGATAAGACACTGGATTTACAGCGCGACTCCTCATAGGGACTGTATAAAATGTGATGTGACAAAACAACTTTTCTCCAGCATTTCAAAGCAAAATCCATGAAGGCTTTACCCCCTGGGAAAGGAAATTGGAATTCTGGCCAGTTTCTACTTAATTAAATAAATAAGAGATATGGGATGATGCAGAAGGGGAGGGGCATCTTTGGGAGGAAGTTATGATGCTGCTGTAGGACCATTTGGAAGGAGAAAAGCATCCAGCCTCCCTTCCTTCCCTGTCCATCACTGTCTTAGGTTAGGAAGTGTGCCTGCCATAGCCTAGAAGGTGCAGTTGTTAGTACTACTGATGCAGAGAGTCTGATCAGATCACTGGGGAGAAACAGAGAAGGGCTGTAGCAGGAGGCCATGGTAAACAGTCTAGGACAGGATTGGCTGAGAAGCTGAATGCCTCTAGAGTGCATGGAATTACGGGCTAAAAGATCTGAAATAGAAGAGGGCTAGCTCTCTGGCTTGGGGGCTCTTGGGCTGGCACAGGCTGGCTCTGGTTCTCCAGCTCTCTTCTTCCTCAAGGATGCCTGGCTGATGCGCGGCAGCCGCCTGCATTTCCCAGTCGATGGTATTTTGTATGGGAAGGAACTCTGGACACAGCCTAGGATCAGGCTGGTCTGGCAGAGGGTGGCAGGGCTATTCTTTGGGTGTTCCAGAGGGAACAGGCTCTGAGGCAGAAGCCTGCCATTCTTTCAAAATTGTGTAGCTTTTGTATATTGTGTTGTTTTAATTTGTAAACTAAACCTATAGAAATAAGATAACTAAAAACAGGGGGAAATAGGAGAACCCAGATGTTAAGAGTTTAGCCAGAATTGATAGGCTTAAGGGACTGCTTTTGAATAAAGACTCCTTTCCTTAGTCACCAAACCTTTGCCTCTGGAATTCTGCCCAGATGGTGGCGGCGGGCAGCAGGACCCCAGTTGCTGTTCAGTTACACTGCCTGCTGCCATCCTGATGGCTAAAGCTGTTGGAGGTGGGATGGGGGTTGGAAGTTGAGAACTGAGCCAAGCTGAACTGCCCAATGCCATCCTCTCTCCCTGGTATTTGGAATTGGTTAACAGTGATGGAATCAGTTAGATGGTAGCAAGTCCTGGACTACATGGAGGAATGCACACTTGAACTTGATGGGTAGGCTGGGCCTGTGAAAAGCAGACTTCAACTGTGTGGAGACGATGCATGAAACAGAAGAGGAGAAAGGAAGGAACAAGGGACCTGAGAGTGAGAGACAGACAGAGAAGGTAGTTGCTGATGATAACTTTCCATTTCCAATGAGGCTTGAATATCCTCATTGCACTTCGTTTCTTTGCTATTTGCCTATATCCTTCCATAAGCCTTCATTGTAGGGAGTCAGCATGAGTGGCTTCCTGTGTCTGGCCAGTCAGTGTGTCCTTTCTACCACAGTGCCCAGTCCTCACAACTGCTTCCTTCACCACTGCCCCTCAGACTTGCCGTTTGCAATTAAGGAGCATAAAAGAAAGTAAACTAACAGTATGCTGTCAACAAAGAGATAAATCAAGGCAAGTCATTTAAAACAGCATAAAAGTCAAATAACAAGGTTAAAATAAAAAGGAGCAACATAAAAATAAAGCTCAAAATAAAAGTTGAATATGATGAGAGAACCAGATAAAATATAAGCCATGGAAAAAGTAAATGTGAGATAAAAGAAAGTCATTAAGTCGTACATCAGCTGAGAACAATTAAAATACAAGAAACAAAAGAGCAAACTGAATACTGAAAGAATATAATCTACAAACCATAAAACTAGGATAATCAGTCAATAAAACAGAATGAATAAGAAGATACAGCTCATTCATCCCTGGGACATACGCCAAAGGCTTGACTTTGTGAACAAAGCCAGCCAGGGCCTCTGCAGGCAAGATAGTCACGGGTGGGGGTGGGGGGCAGTGCACAAGCCTCCCACGACTGCCTTTCCGTGGCTAGGGGTCTCCAGCAAATGTTCTCTGGGTAGAAAGCCCCATAGGCTGGAAAGCAGGACATTTGTCCTTTCCTTTGCCCTAGTGTCCTCTCTCCTTAAAGGTGTGTCTCCTACGCATGCCAGCTTCGGTAACGCACCAGTTATGGAAGAATGCTGGCTTGTGAGATGCTCCCTCGACTACATTTATGAGCAGCAGAGAGCGGTGCCCGTATACGCAGTCCATGAGTGAGTCCAAGCGTCAAGATTCAGAACTCCACCCCGGCGCCGAGAGCGGGAAAATGAGGCAGAAGGCTAAAGGCCTCATCCATTGGAAATTCTGCAAAATGCAGAGAGGCTTTGGGTTGGGTTGGTTTGGTTTAGGAAACCACCGGGGCAACAGAGTTGTCTGTGAGCAGCTGGCCTCCTCCTCCCACCCTCCCCAGTCCTGAACCGGGTCTAACGGCCAACATCGCTCAGGCAATGCTGAGATATCTCACAATGCTGTCACGCAGCTCCCAGCACGGTCAAAGAGAACAGGTATCTGATCAGGAAAATTTGTTTATGGAAGAATTATAGGGCCAGTTAGGTTTTCCATTTCTTTCTGCATCAAATTGGAAGGTTTTATTTTTAGAAATTTGTCTATGTCCATTACATCTTTGAATTTTGTCCCCCTTTTTCATCCCTGCTCTAGGTTATATCTTCTTTTTAACTTGATCATCTTTAGCAGAAGTTAATCAATTTTATTCGTTTTTTCGAAGAACCTCAAAGTCCAAAGAATGGAGATTAATGAAATAGCAAACACATATACCATAGATTGGCTCATCTGGGAAAAAAGGATACCTATAAAAATCAGCTAACAAGACATGAAAGGAAGGCAAACCTTGTAAGTGTATTTCATAGCAGGTCCTAGCAGAGATCACTCTGTGAAGGCATGAAGGCCGGGTGTGGAACTTTACTTGGGTTGTAAAGAATGGCAGTATTTGAATGGTCTGAGAAGAAAGCAGGGGAGAAGGAGGAGGAGGAGAAGGAAGAAGAGGAGGAGAAAGGAGAGGAGGGGAAGAAGAAAGATAGCAGAGGAGGAAGAGGAGTCAGGAAAGGCCTGAGCGAAGGCATAGAACAGGCCGGTTAATCAACCTCGTTTTTGTCATAGGATTTAAGGTTACAGCGTTAAACAGGAAATATTTAAGGGCCGGGTCACAGAAGGCTGTGATGTGAAAGCCAGTGGGCACATCCTGAAGTTAGTGGGCAGCCATTGAAGGTGTCTGGAGGATGAAGGGTTTTGTCTTGCAGGAGAACCTCTCTGCACAGGAGCAGAGGAGAGAGCAGCTGGACAGGAAGGCCATTAGCAGGCAATGGAGGCCAACCTGGCCCAGTGACAAGGGCCTGCAGAGAAGACGGAGAGAAAGGCCTGGAGCCTGAACAATCAGGAAGAGAAAAGAGCTAAGGGCACAGGAGATGTCCAGTCTCTGAGTGGGCCTCCAGAAGGTTCTGGCAGGGAAGAATGGCCCATTTTTGTACTCCAGTGCTTTCAGGGAGCTTCCAGCCAATTTGCTCTGACCTCTCTCCCTCCCACTGCCTGGGAAGGCAGACTCCACCTCACTCTCCAAAGAGATGATGACATCTCCCTGACTTTCTTACTATTAGAGCTTCATAGGTGATGATGTGTGTAGGTCAGAATGATTGTTCCTTTGCCCTAAAATAGAGTTCTCTCTCTTCTGAGCCAACTGCTGATTGCCTGTGGCCTGCGCACTAGGAGAGCTCTTTCCCCAAAGAGGTCTCCAAACCCCGGCCACACAGACCCGCAGCCTCAACTAAGGGAGGAGGGAGAGGTTGCTTCGGGCTCTTGTTCTCTGATCCTCCTGTTCAATGGGACAGACAGCACGTGAGACAGCAGCACTCAGAACGGACCTTTTGCGGGAGTGCAGTGAAGCAGAAGTCTAATCATTTTCATCCAAAAATGTACTTGTTAACGCTGGCCATGTTTTTATGCCTGCTACTCACTCAAGGAGCAGTAGGGGAAAGAGGTCTTATTTCCCTGATGGCCGAGCTGAGCTTCTCCCAAGAATAAGGAACATAGTCCTCAAAGTTCCAATGAGAGTATCTCATATTATCAATGCTAACATATTACCATGTCCATCATTGCTAGAGTATGTCTCGCCATTTATTAATGAATATTAGACACACTCGCAGTTCCCTTACGGCCACATATGTTTGGGGAATGCTGGGTTAAAAACAGGGTTCTTAACTGTGAGACTTCTCAGTCTCTAATGGATTAATTTGTATTGTGAATTTCCACGAGAACCAGTGTTTCCAATACTACACATTCTTGGAAGCACCTTTTTGTCGAGTGGCTCACGTAACTAGAGCTTCACGGAGTACTTTTTGGGGAGATGGTCCAATAACCATCTCACTTGCATGCTGACAGAGCTGCCTGCGTTCTGCAGGTTGTGTTCACACTCACCCTGCCCTTGCTTGCCTCTGGAATGGAACTGCTTGGGTTCCAGGGGATTTTATTGCATGACAGATGGTAACCAAATGGCCTAAAGTTATTAAGTCAGCAAAATGGGTTGGCAAGGGCCTCCCCACCTTCCCCTACCTTCCCCTTCTTTTTTTCCACCAAGGGCCCTCACGTTCACTCCTGGCACAGCTATCAAACTTTTCTTTCATAAAAGAGAGGGGTGTAAGCAATTCACAGAAGACTGTTCCTGGGTTACCCACCTACATAGGCACCCTTTTCTTCACTTGTTCAGTTATTTAAAACATTCAGTGCTGACTGTGCTAGGTACTGAGGGTTCAGCAGAAAGTAAGTTGCAGACTTGCCCTTGAGAAGATCACAGCCCAGTGGGGGAGACAGAGACCTAGACAGATAGTTACACTTCTGGACAATCAGCTCACTGTGTTTGGGGAGAGGAGCAAAGGGCCCAGCATGGATAAGAAAGGGATGACTGGAGAGAAGCGACTGGAGACGAGGCCTACCTTCCAATGGAGAGGTAGAAGCCAGACAGGAGATGTTCTCATGGGTAAGGAGTATTGATTTCATCCTGGGAACTATGAGGAACATCATGGCCAGGGACAAAGGCATGCATCTATAGGTGTGAAACGCCAGGCACAGCAGTAATAAACTGAGTTCCTGTTACTCCCTGCCCACTTTGGGATTTCTCAGACTTGGGACATCCCTACCTGCTCTCCACCCTTCTCCAGATTCATCCTATGTCTTGTCCTTGCAGTTACTCCTGCTCCTCCCAGATCCCCCAATTACAAACCCATTGCCACATGGGAGTTGCCAGCTTGGTACCTCTGGCCTCTCAATGCCTGTCAGGAAGCATCGATGTACATATAGCTCCATATCTGCTCAGGAAGGGAGAGGAGGGCACTGTGGGTGTGACCCTAGGGTTAGGGTTAGATGCATACAGCATGCCTATTACTTGTAGTGCCACTGTTTTATTTTTGTTTTTTCAAGATTTTATTTATTTATTTTCAGAGAGAGGGGAAGGGAGGAAGAAAGAGAGGGAAAGAAACATCAATGTGGTTGCCTTTTGCACACCCCCTACTGGGGACGTGGCCCACAACCCAGGCATGTGCCTTGACTGGGAATTGAACCAATGACCCTTTGGTTTGCAGGCCAGCACTCAATCCATTGAACCACACCAGCTAGGGCTGCATTGCCACTGTTTAATATGAAGCTCCTGATCACAGATTTGCTGAACATGAGCTACTTGGCTGATGTACTGCAACTGGTCTGATAGAGAAACCCTGAAATTAAGGAATGTATAGCCCTAGGCTAGTCTTATAAATATCACCAAGTTGCAGTTACTTGGCTGAAAATAAAGATATAATTTTCCTTCTCAGTCTTTCTTTAGGAAGTATTACATTAGATGACGGATACTGATGCTGTGGTATGAGCTTCAGACCCAGACACAAGCTTCAATGTGCCCAGACACAGGTGGTCAACTGGAGGGCAGGGCAGGATTTATAGGAAGGTTCCAAGAAAGTCCCTTGGTGGTCTTGATGAAAGCCAGGGTTGGGGAGTATACTAGTTTGCTCAGGTTGTACCACAAACTGGGTGACTTAGAAATGTATTCATTCACCCTTCTGGAAGTTAGAAGTCTCAGTGCAAGCTGGTGGTGGAGCCGGTTTCTTCAGAGGGTAGTTGGGGAGGATCTGTCACTGCCTCTCTCTGAGCCTTTCGTGGTTTTCTGGCATCACCCTGATCTCAGCCTTCATGGTGTTCTCCATTTGTATGTGTCTGTGTCCAAATTTCCCCTTTATAAGAATGCCAGTCATATTGGACTAGGGGCCCACCTTACTCCTGAATGATCTCATTTTAAGCAATTACATTTGCAAAGATGCTACTCCTAAATAAGATCAAGTTCTGAGGTATGAGGGATTAGGGCTTCGGGGAAAGAATCTGTGGGGGGAGACACAATTCAACCCCTAACAGGAAGAATGTGGAATGACCCAGTAAGCTCATGTGAGACCTTCTGGGAGCTGCAGAACTTTATGTGGTCTATAGCCTACATCATGCCAGTGTCATGAACAGCCTGAGTATTAACATGTATGTTCAAAGCATGTTACTAGTTACAGGTGTGGAGGTCTCATTTACAGAAAAGATTGGTGAGGCCTGGAAAAACTAGCTCATGTGTAAAAATGCCTGGCATGTGTCTTGTCCTTAGTTCGTGATAGCTCCCTGTCTCCCACACCCTCACTCCCTGTGTTCCAGCCGATCATGTTTTCTCTTTAGTTGTCTGTAGATTTTTTTTTTTTTTGCAACAGCCTTCCAGAGTCTTATCTTCAAAGATCAACCTTCGTGCTTCCTGCAATCCTGAACCCCTCTTCTTCCCAAAGCCTCTCAGATCCCTGCCTCCAGAAGTATGGGCCAGGGCTCCTGGAGGGCACACCTTCCCTGGCTCTCTGTATCTTCAAGCAGCTTCAGTGCTAGGGGAATTGCCAGTGAAGTATGTTGCCTCTGAGGAGTGCAGAAATTCCTGAAGAAGGTGTTTGCCAGAGAGACAGCAAACGGTGTTGTTTGCACTTAGCTGGTGCTTAAATTTTTATGAGACATAAACTTGTGGAAATTGCAGACTTTCAGATAGTGTTGGATAGCGAGAGTCACTCGGCCTTCCCCGCCGAATGGCTACAGGTGGGTTTGGAGTGTGTGTGTGGTTGTGGGTGGTGGGAGTGGTGGTACTGGGATTCTGATGGAAGGATTACCATGGGCTCATGGGTCCAGTATGGCCCCGGCAGGGAGATGGGCATTGGAAACAGTCATTCAGCTCCCAGAAGTCAGCTTGTTCTTGAATGTGCATGAACACACCTTGGAGATACTGAGGGTCAGTTCCAGATCACTGCAATAAAGTGAGGATCTCCATCAAGGAAGCTGTAATCATTTTTCTGGGGAAGGCCTTGTCTTCAAATTGTAAAAAAAATGCAACATCTATGACGTGCAACAAAGCAAAGAGCAGTAAAAGGAAGTATGGTTCTATTCGTCCTTCCGTTAGCCTGAATGGCTCCCTTGTTTCAGCTGCATACACTTCCCACTTGCATTCTACGGCAAAACCCTCAGGGTGAGGGCATGCTGAGTGAATGAAGTTCTCTCAAGCCAGTGGAGTTATATTGGGGTCTCTTCCTTCTTCTCTCAAATCTGACACAACCACCATATCCTAGAACTACAAAAGCAGTGCCAACATGGGTTACAAGATTTCCATGAGAGTTTCTTTCTTCCCTCCCTTTCTTCCTTCCTTCCATCAGTATATACTGAGCATCTACCATGTGCTAGGCCCTGGGCTGGGTGAAGGATATGGGTAAGCACAAAGCCATCTTGGGTTTTTGGTCTGGTGGGGCAGGCCGAGGCCCCAAGCTTTCAGTCCAAGACTGCACTTTGGTCCCATGATAATTGACCTTAAGAAGACAGGCTTCCTTGGGACCAGTGATTCCCCACCTTGACTGCCCATGAGAATCACCACCAGAAGCTTTTACCTATGCTGGCAATGGCCTCACCTTAGCATGACGGAATCAACGCTGGGGGGCAGGGAGGCTCAGACTACGCATCCTAACCCAGAGCCAGCACTGAGAGGCCTGCCCTGGGCCACGCCTAGTGCCCTTTAGACAATCTGTTCCCCTGTCCTGTCTTCTGTAACCCACCTCAGTTGGTTCCCACGGCTGACAGGGCGTGTTTCTGGACAAGTCAGGGAAGTCAACCCTCCCTGAAACAGGGACATGAAGACATGACCCCACGACCCCATGGAAATAATCCTTTCCCCACAATAACTATGCAGTTTTGCATTTTGATAATTTTCCACACCTGTAACATAAAATGATCCCCAGAAACAACTCACAGGGGGCCTACTACCTGTTTTGCATGGCGCTACCCATGATTAGACACTTGTGTCCACCCACAGGCCCGATCCTTCACAGTCTGCAGGTAGGGATTTCCACTCCTGGAGGCAACGCAAGGCTAAGGAACAATGTGAGCGAGGCAGGCCGTGTTGAAGACGCCGCGATGGTGGGAGCTGTGGCTGCAGGGGTGCTCGTGCTGGGTCTCAGAGCGGGGAGCTACCATTGTGCTCCCACTGACTGTGGCCAAGCAGAAACAGGATTCACGTTGGCATCTTCAGATTTTTTTAAAAATCTGGGCCCTGATGCCTAGGTTGAGACAAGGACTGGTTGAGAATTAACAACAACTTGGAACCAGCAGGAACAATGAGAATACCTGGCTCTGCCACACCGAGGAACAGGGCTCCATTCAGGCTAAAGACCATGTCCTCCAACAGGGCCCAGAGGGCTCTGTGTCCCATCCTTTTCCAAACACCGTTTCCTTTATCCAGGGTGGCTTCAGTCCTTCTCCCAGGTTTCTCCCACACTTGAGCTTTTCCTACCTCCTCTCACACCCCCAAAGCCATCTAACCCTGAGGCTAGCTTTCATCCCACGGAGTCTCCTCCAGGAAGCCCTTCCTGCTTACCTCAGCTTCCTTCTGGATGCCCTTGCACAGAAGCATTTATTGAGTGCCAATTACATGCCAGATGTTTTATCTATCAATGAGCCCGTTTAATCCTCAGCACAGCGCAGCATAGGTCTCCTTTAGCGCTGAGAATACAGAGGGTCAGAGAAGTTCAGTGAGAGGTGTGGGAGCACCAAGCTACTAAATGGTAGGTAGGTCTGGAGTCTGACCTCGTGGTGTTTTCCCTCTCCGCTCCTTGCAGACAATCCCCACACAGGCGATGAGGGCTGTGTGCCAGAGAACCGCCCCGGGTGGGGGGGGGGCGGGTTGCGGGGGCAGGTAACAGGCGAGCAGGTCTGGGAGGAAGAATGTGGGCGAGCCAGACAAAGAGGATGCTGGTAGTCACGGGAGAGAAGCCAGCTCATTTTCCAAATGACACTTCTTTCAGCACTTTCTTCAGGAACAACCATACTATAGCATTTTTAAATACGCGCTCTCTTAAACCTTCTGCATTTATTTTTAATATCTTGATAAATGGAATTATCATCTACCATGTTTTGACCCAGAAATCTGGGAAGTTCCCTAGATTTTTCCCTTTCCCTCACACTTTCCTCGTAATTAATCCCTAGAATCCTCCCACTCATTACCTCACAACGCGCCTTTTGCCTGTGCTCACAATCTCTCGCCTGGAGTGTTGCTGTGGCCTCCGGACTGAGGTCCCCGCTCGCTCTGGTTCCCCCCCAGCCCATCCTCTAAAAGAAAGCCAGGAAGTTTTTTCTGTAAAGCCGAGCTGATCATACTACTCGGCATTTAAACTCCTTTAGTGGTTAGCATTTACCTTCAAATAAATTTTTTTTTTTGGCTTAGCACAGAAGCCCCTCTGTGGCAGGGTCCCTGCCTTCTTCCCCACCCACCAGCTGTCCAGGTAGAAGGCCTTGCAGGCCCCACACCCACTTATGTCTTTTCACACGTGGTGGGTCGCCCTTACCTGCCTCCTTGTCTAATCTCTACCTGTAACCAGTCCCAGTCCCAGGAGGAAACAGGCGCGGTAGATAAAGAGAGGTTCAGGTAGAGAGAAACCACAGGGGGGCGGGGCAGGAGCCAGGGACACAGACACCACCCCTGTGTCTGGGCAAGGGTGAGGGAGCAGTTTTAGAGGCTGTGATGACGAGGCCACCTGACAGCACCTCCGACCCTTGGTCAAGGGCACATCCAGCCTTCAGGGGCCAAGCAGGGAGGGTGCCAGGGCAATGAATAACCCACCGTTACTCTCCTTCCTTCCCCTGAGCTCCTCCCAGGCCCCATGGCTGAACCAACTGGAAGCCAGACTGCAGGGCAGAGTGATGCGGGAAAGAAAGGCTTTGGAGGGCAAACAGAATCCCTTGGAACTGAATGCACTGCTCGTCCTGGGAGGCCTTCTTGACCACCTCGACCCTGAGCTAACGTGGGTGTCCCTCCTCTGTGCTGCCAGTGCTCAGTGACGGCTCACATAGGTGCTCGGCAAATGTATGCGGAGCCCTCACACAAATGTATCTTTTCACATTTCACTGGTGGCCCACCTGCCCACAAACCTGGGTAATGAGCTCCACATCCTTACAATTTTCTACCTTAGTTAGGCTTTCCCTGATTTGTCTTTCCAAAGTTAATGACCTGGAAGCTCCCAAGGCCCTTCATGGTGGAGGCTGCAGGGTCTGGAGGGCAAGGCTGTTTTTCCTTCCTTCGCCGGAGGGATGCACCATGCTCCCCGCTCCCCGACAGCCTCATCCTCCGCCCGATGAAAGTAATAGCAGCCTCGAGCATTTGCTCTGCCCCGGGCCCTGCACTCAGAACTTACAGGCTCATCTAATTTAATCAAATATCCTACAAGGTAGTTACTATCATTCCAGCTTTACAATTGAAGGTGAGGCTCAGAGAGCCTTCCAACTATATCTAGTGCCACAAATGTACTAAGCCACAGAGCCAGGACTGGGAGAAAAACTTCAGGAACTTCATGCATTAAAAATGCTATGGAGCCCACAACCTTCCCAGTTCAAAATAATAAATAACACAAAACATTGGCACAAAATTAATGCAGAAGGAGAAGTAGGATAGCTTCTAAATTTTATAATTCTAAAGTTCTGGATACATTTCTTTGAAGTTGAACTTCTTACCTTTTTGAGGGCCCCCCTCCTTTGCTGGCACCTAGCCCACTCCTCAGTGTACCTGTGGGGGTCACCTGGCCCCGGGGTGATAGGGCTGGAATCCAGGCCCATTACCCACGTTCTTAACCACCAGGCCCCCTGCCCAGCTTCCAGCATCTTCTATCTTTCCCAGTCACCACCTGATGCTAGAGGCTGAAAGGGAAAAATGTAAATCCTCCAGAAAGGTCCCAAATGCTAGGGAAAAGATTGAATAGGAAGAACCTTGGTTGGAGTTTCATGGGGGGGGGGCGGTCACTGCCAGCAGCGGGGCGCTGCAGGCTCTGGGAAGAGGCAGTGTCTGAGCTAGTGCAGAAAGTGGAGAGGATTCGAGAGGGAATTAAGTGGGAGTCAAGGCCCAGCGCAGGGGGGACTCACAGGTGTGGAGAAGAGACAGGAGTGAGCACAATAATGACGATGCATGTGGCCCTAGCCACGTGGGGTCCTTTGCAGTCTGTCTGAAATTGGCCCCCTGCGGCGCATTTTAAGTCTTGGTTTTGACTTATAAATTTTTCTAAATATCTGATGCCTGCTTTCTTAAATGCTCTCTTAAGGCTGAATGAACCCTGCCCCCTATCCTCCTGTAGCTCACAATCGATTTCAGGACCAATGAAGTAATTAGTCTGATTGGTTTGGGCTGGGGCCGCTACCCACACACAGAGTGGCCACATTCTCCTGCGTGTCTCCATTTACCTGGCAAGGCTTCTCCAGCATGAACCACAACTGTGGCTTCTGGGCAGGTGGGGCAGAAGGCAGGGGTCGGGACGCTGTGTCCCTTCCATCCCATGGGTCAGTTCCATCAGGGAACGCAGACACAGTACCTCTGTGCCATGCAGCGGACGGGCGTGCCAGGCTGTCACAGGGAGGACACTGTGTTCCTCCCTGGGTCAGTCCGTGTCCGGCCAGCTATTAGATAAGCAGCCACTCTGGTTCCACAGTGTCAGCCTACTCCTGAGAATCGGACCCGGGTAAACATCTGTGGATGAATAAGTGAATGGAAGAATAGAGAAAGGGGGGTTATGGAAGAAGATAAGGCCTCAAACTAGGGCACTTGATTTCCAGAGCCACGGTTTTCCAGCCCACAGGTCTTCCTTCCTAAATTACAAGTGTGCAGTGTGAGGGAAAACTGATACCTGTACATGGAGCTTTGCTGCCCATAGACAGGACTGTACATTTCTAAGTCCCCCTTGCAGTTAGGTCAGGGTCAAGTCACTAGTTCTGGCCAAGAGAATGTAATTGAAAGTGAGTACATTATGTCTCTCCTGTCCTAACTAGCAAGATAGATATTATTATCCCTCTTTAAAGATGAAGCTGCCAAGTGTCAAAGCTCAAGCAATGCGACCGACCTCACCCATCTGATAAAAGGTGGAGCCACCTTCCTTTTACATCTATTTCAAAGAATCTGAGATCCTCCTGTGTTTTCACTACTCCAGGCAGCCTCCATGGAAGTAATTATGTCATTAAGTTATTACAAAAAATTAACACCATAGATGGCTTATTGTGAGTTAGGCCAAGAATCAAAAGCTTCATTTCTTTCTCCTCTTAGTGGGAGTACACTTTGACATTAGTGCAGCCCTGGCTAACCATCAAAATGATTTCTATGCTGACTTAATTAGAATTTAGGACAGAAGAGATAGTTGCATGTGGAAATGGCATCATTATATGGTGGTGATGGTTTAAACAGGAGCCTTGCACTGGAGCACTTCAAGTGCCTCTGTTCGTTCACTCACCCACCCACCAGACAGACATTTTTCCTACTTAGATCTGTCATGGGAGGCAGAGATGAGAAGACTCAGCCCCTGCCCTGGAGAGCTCCGAGTCCACAGGAGAGCCAGAGTGAAAGGCTGCATTTCCCGACGAACACCAGCAAACAAAGTGCCATCTCCTGCTTCTGCACTAATTCCCAGGACAGCTTTGGTGGCAGATGTCGTGAGTGGGTCACGGGGTGATTGTAGACTCAGAGATGACACCTTTAAATGACAGGATCTTTGCATTCGGCATAGACGCCTAGATATCAGAAGGAGGTCTGGCTGCCAGCCCTGCCTGGGAGGACAACTTGGCTGTGGCTTCTGCTCTTGGGTTTCTTCTGCCTCCTGGTGACGGTGCACCTGTGCAGGAAGCCCCACCACTCCCTGGCCTCACCACCTCAGCACCTACAAAAAGCAGGTCTGGGTCAAATCAGCCTCTCCCTCCCCAGGTGCACAGCATCTGCAGCCTTTTAAAAGAACCACCCACGCTGTTATCCCACCGCCAGGCAAACAGGATCAAAATATAAAAGTTGGGGAAAGGGGGTTGGAGTGATGGGGAACTTGTGGTGGTTGTCACCTGGGAGCTCTGCCAGAAGTATCAATTCTATAGGGTTGAGAACCTCAATAATATTAATCTAGAACAATCTCTCAGGTCACTTCCAGCTCTGTGCAGAGACTTAAATACGCAAGGCATGACCCAAGAAAGCCTCTCAAGTCCCATTTCCATGACTGCTCAGCATTCTTAATATTAGCCTTGCCTATTGCCTTGTGTTTTTTCTAAGTGCTTTCATATTCATTAAGGAAATAATCTTTAAACACTAATACTACAGCAAGGTAAGTATTTCAAGCATTTTATATACGAAAAATCCCTCTTCCCCACCCCAAAAGGACAGATCAGTCTCCCCCAAGGTCGCTGGCTGTTTAGCTGCATACTGGAACCGGAACCCAGACAGCCTGTGGCCCCTGGCCCAGAGCCACCTCTAAGAGTTCTAACTGCTCCCCAAAGCCCAGAAGCTTCCAGAAAGTTTTTCCAAGAGGAGGGCGAAGGGGGTTGGTCACATCTCCCTCACGCACAGAGACGGGAGAGCCATGTTTCACAGAATTCTGAATAGAGGGGACCCATGGACGGAGGAGACCTTCCAACACACGGAGTGTATGTGAGGTGGCAGACAAATTCCCCGAGTCAAACTCTTGATTCAAGAGTGTGAAAGTTCATATTTAAGTTAAAATATTAAATAAGAAGTGCCATTCTGAAATAAGAAACGTCAGTCCAATAGTTGTCACACCCAGGTACACTTGAACAGCAATGCCACTTTCTTTCTGTAAAACACTTTGAATGGACATGTTAGCTTATCTGCTGTACAGACAACACAGTGCGAGTCAGTGTGAGGCGCCCCCCCACCAACCAATTCTTGATCTCACAGGACAGGACCAGGACTCTCAGACAGGGGCACAGGCTGGAGAAAACGATGGTGCCTGGAGAGGTGCCAAGCCCCGAGGAGTATCTGCCAGCAAGCAGAAAGACAGGCAGAACGGCGGGCAGGCAGGCAGGGGCACCTCCTCCAGAAGCGCCACCTTGAAAAGTAAACACAGACCTGGTGCGCGCGAAGACAGTGAAGAGGAGACCAGAAGGAAGCCGTGAGAAAGCAAAGTTTCTCTTTGAGTCTCACACGAGAAGGGAGTTAAAAGTGGTGACTTTCTGTGCCTAATTCCCACCCACCACAGGCCAGGCCTCATTCGCCCAGGCCCACTCCAGATCCACCCTTCCCACATCAAAGCAGGACACGCTGGAGGCCACACCGCAGGCACAGAAAGAACCCCTCTTCCCCCCTTGTCACACAGAGCGCTAGGACATTTTTCCACCCGGGGCTGGAGCTGGAGCGGGTCACTGCGAGTGCAATCGCAAAGGCAGTGACACAGAAATGAAGTTGTTACGAGGGATGGCAATGTGGTGGGGAGGAAGGCATCGCTGACTGCCAATTAAAGGGTGTAAAGGTTCTTTACAGTTAAAGTGCACAAAGTATCTTCAATCATAAGAGGTACATAATCTTAAAAACCAGGTACACAAACAGAAGGCAATACAGCCCACTCCTGGATGGAAGCTCCACATCCTTGGGTGGCCCAGAGTTCTACCCTCGTCCTTGCAAATGAGGCAGGACAGTAAGAAGCCAGGAAAATTCATTGGCAACTGGAATAGGGAAACCAATTTACAGCCAGATAAAAAATCAAAAGGCCTTATCTTCCCAAGGACACTTAGGAACACATGGTTTACGCATTCTAGACTGCCCAGGACAGCCTGCCTGGGTCCTAGTCCCTCTTTGGTGACGTTCTTTGAAGGAGAAACTGACCAGAGAATGACTCTGGCCCCTCTGTATGCTCATTTTGACGAATTAGCATATTGAAGGACACATCTGGAAAGCTGATAAATATCCTATTGAGATCCTTCGCTGAGAACTCCCCAAAATTCTCACTTTTAGAAAACAAATTAAAACTGTTAAGACAAAGGACCCAGTCCGTGCTCTCCCCGGAGCACACTCGCACCTCCCTACCTTCTTTCCTCAGGCATGTATCTTTGCTTCCTTTCTCCTACGCTCTAGTCTAAAGGTTCCCAGGAGACTTGCAACCAGGGGAACAGTAGGCAGCGGCAGCTCGTTCCAGGCCAACCACCGGAGTCTGTCTCCAGGGCCTGTCTTTTGCCTCTGTAACTTGTTCTCTGAGGTCATGCAGTCCAGCTGGCTCACTTCTTTTACCTCTGTGACTTACTTTCTAAAGGGCCAACGCAGCTCCACCTAGGCTCGCTTCTGTTGCTATGGTCTTGCCTCTTCTCTCTTAAGCCCCTCCTTTGTTTCACTGTCCCCAGCTTTAATAAACATGCTCCCAAAGTCACCTGGACTTGTGTCATGAAGTCTCTCCTGCACAGTCAACACCACACACGTTCCCGACTGTACCAGGAGAGGCCCACCTTGGTCCTCGTCCCTTTCTGGTGACACAGCTATGGGTGACATCATCACATGGAGGAAGGGTCCTGTCAGGTGTGAGAAGCTCTTCTCACTATTTTCAAGAGAATCTTTCATACTTATTTCTGGCCTCCCCTTCTCCACCTTTCCCCTTTCCCAGTTACCACGGCTATGTGCCTAGTCACTCCCCAAACGCAAGGAGCCCTTGCAAAACAAGTCAGCACATTCCTGAGTGGTTAGTGTGAGGTGGAGGAAAGGGGCCGTCTTCCCAGGCTGACCATTTTGCAGTAAGCTCAGCCTTCAGACCTGTCCTGGGTCCACGCTCACAGTTGAGCATCTCTGCAGTCTGATGCAGCCTCAGCACCGGAGGCTGTCCCTCTGCCCAGGATCACCAGACAGCCTGTTGGTGAGTCCAGGCAAAGAGGGACAGCCCCACATGGCATGTGTGTCATTACTCTTAGAGGATGGCCCAGAGTAAATACTTTATCATTATTATTATTTGTTAATATTTTATTGAGGCCAGCTTTAGAGCTGCTAACGGGAGCAGATATTACTATCGACTTGAGAGAGGCAGAGGTAGCTCCTCGAAAAGATGGAGCCTGGCTGAGGGTACAAGGAGGCTGGGTGGAGGGAGATGAATTCCTCTGCTCTGAAGAAGATAACTGGCCCCAATTAGAAATAAAACAACCCAATAACAGGTATAATTTTAAAGAGCGGCTTTGTGTAAGCACAGGACACTACTGACAAGGCCATAAGTGAGAGGCGCTGCTGTATTTCTTAAAGAATCTCTGAAGGCTTTAATGAATAGGCAGGAATCATGGTGAATTAGCACATCCATTGTCGGAATGCAAATATGGCTGCTAACCCAGCAGCTTTGCTCTAAAGACACTAACTGCGTCCTTGTTCACAAGGTAATTGTCCCAGAGCGCTTGTTGTTTATAAATTACCACTGGGGGTCCTGGGTGAGGAGATTCCTAATAGGGACTCCAGGACTTCCGAGCTCCAGCTAAGCACTGAAGGGAAAGACTGGGTTGGTTTTAGGACAAAGTCTCAAGGACCAAAGACCTTACAAGAGAACGAAGTGAGCAATAGGACTTTCCACTCCCCCTCGATGGTCCCAGTACCTGCCCTTTCCAACGAATGATCGTGGATTCATCTGCTGCTCTGGGACCTCCCTTTGGCTTTGATTAATAAAGATAATTTTGTAACGAAAAGCTATCACGTATTGAGTACTGGGACACGCATTGTCTCTTTCACCTGTCACAGCAACCCTCTGGGCAGGTCCAATATTACCTTTATTTTTGAAGCAGGACAAGCAAGGTTTAGCAAATTTAGCTCAATCCTGTCAAGCCATGTATTGGGATTAGAGTTGGGATTACAGCCAAGTCTATCTCACTTTCCTGGTTAGGTGCATTACTCAGGCACACTGACTACTGCAGGTGAAAGAGGTGGGTGGTTCATCCCTGACTATCCAGCTTTACTCCCTTTTGAATCGTTAATACGCTCACATCAGTGTTGCAGGAATTTCCACGTGTTTACAATTCCCCAAATACAATGTGTGAGCTCATGCCCCAGGGTCTTTGCACTTGCCCTTATCTTCACTTTAAACCTATTAAGAAAAAAAAAACTTGGAAAAAAGTGAAAAAGATGATTCTGTGACCCTTTAAGGTTGTCCTGAGCAGGGGTCAGCTACAGCTTGTGGGCCAAATGCAGCTAACCACCTGTCTTTGTAAATACACTTTTATGAAACATCCACACTCATTCATTCGAGTACTGTCCAAGCCAGCCCTTGTGCCTCAGGGCAGAACAGAGACTCGGCGGCCCACAAAGTCTAAAATCCTTACTATCTGGGCCCTTATGAAAGAGTTGGCTGACCCTGCTCTAGGGGACCTTGGCTGTGTTTTTCTTGTTGTTTGCTACTGATTAGGACCCGGATCTTTTGCATTCTGTAAAGGTCAGAGGTTAACTTATAGAAAACTGGTAAAGGGCAGATGCTGGTAGAAAAGAATCTCAGAAGTTATAGTTTTATTGCCCTGCAGGGCTCACTAATTTACCTATTTCTTCTCATCATTCCTTTGTATTTCACAGACTACATACAATTCCAGTTTTCATTTCTTTTGTACTGATTTTGTCACCTTTGTTGGTTGCTTCATTAAAAAGCTAAATGAACCTCTTACCTATATTCTCTCTCTTTCTGTGTATGTCTTCATTTTGAGAAATTTATTTTTTTGAGTTTTTTAAAAAAATATTTTAGTTATTTATATTTAGAGATGGGAAGGGAGGGAGAGAGGGAGAGAAACATTAATGTGTGGTTGCCTCTCGTGCGCCCCCTACTGGGGACCTGGCCCGCAACCCAGGCATGTGCCCTGAGTGGGAATCAAACCCGAGACCCTTTGGTTCACAGACCAGGACACAATCCACTGAGCCACACCAGCCAGGGCTAGAAATTTATTTTTGACAAGCCTTTCCACCCACTTCTAATTATACTTTAGTACTTATATGGATTGTTGTACCTTCTCTGGGAAGTCTTTCCTCATTCAGCTTTGGTTACTGGCCCCTTTCTCTGCACCTGAAGCATCCTGAGTGCACTTTCCTCAGCACTAATTCTCTCAGTTTGGAAGCCAACCAAGAAACACAGAGCAAATGAGGAAGACACCTTCTGTGGGGTTTGAGAAAAGAAACTGCTCGGGTACAGGCAGGAGAGGTTGGGGCTGGTGTTGATGGGGCCACAGGTGTGTGACACACCTAATAAGCCTTTTGATAACTTTACTCAATGACTCTCTCTATCCTGAGCCTTTAATCTTGAAATTCTCAGAACTACCAAGAGCTCCAGTCTTCAGTAAACTGGAGCCAAAGGCATAAAATCATTGATTACCTGGATGAAGGAAGAAACCGAAATAAGTGCCTCCCATCTGCCAAAAGCTAACATGAACTTAGAAGCATATCGTCAAAACATCTGAAAACGGAGAACCAAGACGTTTCTAGCAAATGGGTACACGGAACATAATCTCACACAGCACCCACTATTTTACCACTTTGATGTGGTGTTACATCACTGATACTCAATCATTATTTAGTGTGTTCTTCAGTGTTGTACTTTTGGAAACAGAAAACATGTAGAGGTGCTTTCCAAGTCACCCCACCCCACCCCTCAAGCCATTTTCTCCACTAGATCTAGTCCTTCAGCACAGGACTTTCAGGGGCCCAGCCGCCATGGCAAAGCTCTGTGCTGAACATGGGAATCTGGAGCTGGCTTTTCAGTTTCCACGTAATACCTGCATTTTCAAGTTCATTTTGCATGAGTGAAACTCCTCTAGCGGTCATTGCCTTCTGAGATTAGCTTGGATTTCTGGCAGTTAGCATTCTTGGCCTCATTCAAGAGAGATTTGGTTTTCTGCAATGTGCTCTGTCAGCTTTCCAAAGTTGTTTTCTTTTTTCCTGGTCGCCCCCACCAAGCCAAGTGGCAGAGCCATCCCATTTTCCCTGGGGACTGCAGGGCGCCAGTGTGTGTGTGTGTGTGTGTGTGTGAGCGCGCGCGCGTGCGTGTGTGGTGTGTGTGTAAACTGGCTCGTTAGTCCTCAGCTTTTGCCTGACTCTTGGCTTTCCTTTCTGGACTTCAGAAAAAGTTTCAAAAACTGTCAACCAAATAACCCTCTCAGTCTTATGAGAGATGTCGAAGGAGTGAGGCAGGAAGAGTCAGAGAAGGCTTTGCGGAGAGGTACCATGCTGCAAAATGAGGAAACATGTGGATGCCCACGTCCCCTTAACTAGTTGCATTTGTACAGCCTTGTTAGAGAAGGAAACCTGGGCATGGAACCTAGATGGAAGCATAGCAAGCAAAGAGTAATTGGGTACATGTTGCTTCAATTTTGGATCCTGTTACCTTGCAATTAGATTCAAACACCTGGACTCTCCAAGGTCTGAGCAAGTGTTTCGAAGAGTTTCCTGTTTCAGGGTTTTGGATCTGGCCATTCCCAGCCCCCACAGCACACGCAGGACTGCAGCCATAAACTGGATTCCCACTGGAATGCCATCTACTGTGTTCTTGGTGAACATACGGGATTATATAATAACCAACAAACACATGTTTCTTGAATACGAAAATGAATTATTCCTATTAAAAAAGATTTTCATTTTACAAAAGAGAACATGGGATTATTCTCCTCCATACTAAATTCAATCAGTGCCTTTAAAAGTAATTGAACTCTGTCCCAATGACAAACTAGAGTATGTGTTCATGGTATAGAGGGAGAAAACACAGTCAGCCACAGTAATGCCTGAGCGCTGGTCTTGGCAAAGTCCCTGATACCCTCTTTGTGCCTTAACAGGGAGGGGGAAGAGGAGACACAGAGGAGAGGGCTAGGAGAGCAAGAGGAGAAACTGGCTGGAGTTCTAGACTTCAGGGAATTTACCTGTACACAGGCTTGAGTGTGCACACATGTGTGTGTGTGTGTGTGTGTGTGTGTGTGTGTTATCAACACAGTAGCATCTGTAGGGAAAGAAGGTTCCCTCCAGTAGAGGTCAAACAGCAGCAGGACTGGCCTCATGTAGCAGGCAGATTGGACCATTATATGTGGGGTGTGACTTGGAGCATAATATAAAGGCCTTTCTGTATGAAATAATGTACCCCATCTGCTGTTGTGGCCTACCACTCTGTGATGGGCGGGGCTTCAGAAATTTCAAACTGATTCTCTGAGAGAAAGAAAAACGGTAAAATTTCTGTTGAAGTATAAATGACTGACAGCGGATCCTTTCATGAGAGCAGACTGGTGCCAATGCCTGGTGGGGAAGAGAAGTGCCCTGGCTGACATGAATGGACACAAGACAGAGAACGGACAATGCAAGGCAACTGAAGATTGTCTTTGCTGACAGGCCCTAAATTGGGGCATGGATATAAAGGTCATCGGAGAAAGAAAAAACCCTTTTGACTTGAAACAGATGCTTTAAAAGTTTAAAAACTTGGATATGGGCTCCAGTGTTCCAGAAATGAAACCGCAGAGCTCAGCCTATCCAAGTCTGTGGAATTAGAATGAATGATTTAGTTTCTATCTGAGAGTTCACAGCCAAAAAACTTGAGCTACACCTCATTTTGGTAACTGTGTCATTTCAAGAGAGACCTTTGCCCGGGGTCCAAGCTCTATGCTATGATCACAGTTGGTTAACTTCGCAAGTCTGGAAGATAGAGCCAACACTCAACGCCCAAGCCGTCACTCTTCCTTTCCGTGGCAGTCAAAGCTGACTCATTACAGTGTCCTCCCTACTGAGCTAATATTAAGTATCAGAATCCTTCTCAACCCAGCTATTCAGAACTCCAGAATTAGCTGATTGGACTTGAGCAATGAAGAGGTTCTACATATAAATTCTCCAAAGGTTCTACACCTCTATGCTTTTTTCTCTAAAGAGGCAATTCAGGGTAGAGTGCTCTAGTAGACATAGAGCAGATCTATGAGCATTTGATGATAATTCATGTGCAAATAAACACATACCATGGACCCCATCTACAAAAATTCTTGAGAGCTAGGTGGAAGAAAGCATTATCTGAAAATCATAAAAGCATATTTGCTATGACTGCTAACAACACTCTGTTGCTTTGGGAAGAAAAATGGTTCACTGAGACCTTATCTACCCAGGCCCCAGCCATGCTCGGCAAGAAAGAAATGTTATACTTGTTCTTTCAGTGATGAATCAGATGTTTGCTTTACCAAAAGAATCCAGAGAAATCACGATGATTTAGTAAGTCCATTCCAGGTGACTCACCTTTGCTCACCCTCTGGTTTAGGATTCCAGGAAAATGACTGGAGCTCACCAATACGGTGCACTCTGGATCACCATCTTGTAAACAGCCTTTAAAGAAAACCACAGTGGGCTCAGGCTTGAGTGGTTCTGCAAACACCTCCTTAGGACTGTCAGTTCTCTCAGATAGCGTGTCACTGGGATGATTTAATCCCTCCTTTTCAACAACGAAAAGTTCAATAGCAATTTTTCTTCATTTTTAGGGAGCGCTTAGGAGACACCAAATAACGCATTTTACTCAAGGTTTCAGTCAAAGATATTTTGTGATAAAAAATCATTAAGAAAACAACTCTATTGAAAATGTGCATACTATTTGCAGGAGGAAACAGAATCTGGGCCTCTTTAAAGAAAATAAAACAAAACTTTGGTAGAATTGTTAAACCCCTTCCCAGGAGAGGAAAGTTATAAAAAAAAAATGAAGGCTGATAACATATGTTTCCAGTGTTTGCTATCCGTTTATTAGAAGAAAAGAAAAACATGGTGGACTAAGACACAGTATAGGGAAGTCTGTGCTACTAGCTTAGGCAGGTTGAGTGGATTGGTAGAGGCAGGGTCCCAATATTACCATTATTCCAGATTCTGCAGCATCTACCATGGCCACGTGGATTTCATTCTCTACTCATTATCCAAAATTTCTCACAGCCACGTTCAAGGTCGTCATTCTCTCATTTTTGTAGGTAACTACCATGAGATGCTGAAGGGTAAAGTCATTGGTTAAGAGTCACTGGGGAAAGGGGAAATTAAAGAAAGATTTCAGACCCAACTTTGGTTAAGTGTAGATTCAAAATGGCTCTGTTCAGAGTTTCTGCATATTTCACTTTTACTCCTAAACTTACTTAATCATCATAACTTAACTACAAGCTTACTGAGTAACTCCAGTGAGCAAAGCATTCGTGTCAGTAGGGCACACTGCTCAAAAGATCTGAGTGGGCGGAACTGGGTTCATGAAGAGGCCAATCACAGCACAGGGCCGTGGATACACAGAGTGGATTGAAAGGGAGCAACAAGCAGAGCAGGTCACTGAAAACAAGAGGGAGGTGCTGGACACACACTGTACATACCCCGTAAGCGAGAACACCCCACATAACCTGTTTGGGCTGTTATATGCAGGATGGCTGTATGTACTTGGATACTGTGAAGTTCTAAATTTGAATAAACAGTGTGACATCTTGCCTGATGAATTTTACAGCCAATTCAACTGGCATAGAATACATACCTTTGAGATGCGCAGACTCATCGGAATGTTTGCATGCCTAGGGGAATTAGGAATGGCACACGAAGAGATAGCAGGGTTTGGGGCTCTGCCATGCCCTGCTATCTCCCATACCCTGTTAGATTTGGAAGAGGCTTCTGAATGTCTCCACTCACTTTTTTGGATGGAGACCCAGCCTGGGAAGCCATGCGTGGCCTCGCTAAGCTGAGATGATGGGCCATTATATCTTAGAGTACCATATTGAACCAGTAGACACAGATAATTGAGTTACCTTCAAAATGATCACTCACACTGAAAAACTTTGGATTCCTTTAAATGAGGAACAGCTGCAACTTTAAAGTACCACCCGGTACACATATAAATTCCTATTTCCAGCCCTGTTCTGAAGAAACTGAAGTCTGGAGTGGGTTGAAAGCAGCCTGCAAGTGTGTCCCCTCCACCCTCTCTATCGCCTCTGGGAAAATCCAAACAGAGCTGAGTGGCAGCCACACATGTTACTGCCTTTAACCGCATGCGCAACCTTCTGTTTCACACTCCCAGCCTCACCCCTATACCAAAAAATCAACCTAGTAACACCAATGACAAACCAATGACAAATCCTGCATAAAAGAGCCCATATTCACCCAATACCTCCCTGTCTCAAAGCCCCCAAAACTAGTACTTGAGGAGAAAACTGGCAACTAGTCAGACATTCTCCCCCTCTAAGGTAAGACGTGGAACAAAAGGCAGAAAGGGCAAATGGGGATACGACGCCGTCCAGAACAGAACCTACGCCACACAGCCTACACTGATTTCCCGGTCTCCACGTGCCTCAACACAGATGGTGTTTGTTGGACATAGTCAGATGTGCCCAGATGGCTCATATGGTTCATTACAAATGGCCCTGCCACTTGGAAATGCCAAAACCTCAGTTCTTCCTGTGCTTCCCAATAGCTGTCAGTGTAGAGAGGTCACAATCCCCTCACCCAGTGCAACAACCTGGGCAAATATCACATATATTTGCCCTTCAAAACCTTTGAGCCTCTGCTCCTTGGTGGGAAAAAAATGGTGAATAAGACATGGTTCAACATTCACGGAGTGTTACATAGGGGAGATAAAGACAAACAGATAACAGAGGGGGTCCATAGGTACAGAATGTCATGGGAACCCAGAGGAGAGCCCAGGAACTTAAAGTGTGTTATCAGAGGAGGTCTTCCAGAGGAGGCAGTTCTGGACTGGAATCTCAAAAAAAGAGCAGGAATGAGTCAGAGAGTAGATAGCTTGCCCACCAAAGGGAGGGTATTTCAGGTAGAAGGCATGGCATATCAATGGCCCAGAGGCCAGGAAGAGCATGCCAATTATAGTAGAAGGATTGGGTGTGATAGGTTAGATCGCTGTTTGGGAACTATTCACCTACTTTAGTCCTGCCTCCTGGGAGAAATCTGCTGGCATGAAAGTTGACTCCGGGATGAGTATATGTCTTACTTTGGCCATTTCTATGTTTGTAGACATGATGTGAGCAAAGGCTTAAAATGTGCAGTCAGGTTTGCTGTCTTGGGCCCTGGCCATTTGCCATCAGAACATGGCTTAGATAACTTCAGGCTCAGCAATGAGATAATGTGTAGAGTAGACCTGAACCTTATCTCAACTGAGATTGGCCTAAACCAGCCAAAATCCAGATGATGACAGACAAGTACACAGTAAATAAATGCTTACTGTTGCATGCCAATGAGGTTGAGGTGTTTTGTTATGCAGCATTACTGAAAATATAGCAGACTGATACACTAAGAAAGGCAAAGAACGAGAACTGAGGAGGCTGGAGAAGGAAGAATATAACCAATTGGGTGTAAACACAACAGAGAACCAAAGGAAGCAAGGAGCGGCCCTGACGCTTGAGGGCAGGGTCTATCTTCGTTTGGATGGTCGTCCATGGCTGACACTTAGCATCAGTCTGAGCACATAGCAGTTACTCAGTAAGGACAGTTTGATGACCAAACCAATGAGTCCTGAGCCACGAACAAATAATGGGCTACATATACATCAGAAACAGCAGACTAACTGCAGCACTGACTCAAAATTATCACAGGCAAAACTGGCTGTGGCCACAGCCTAGAAACACATTCAGATTAACAGAATAATCATATAAACTTAATGTAAGCAGAATCTGCATGACAGTTAAAGAGTAACACTTCACATTCTAATTATACAGGGTCCAGAGGAAGTAACGCCTGCTTGCGTGTGGTTGGTAGGGTGTGTGGTTGGTAGGTTATGTGGATGTCTCGCATGAGATGGACAGCAATTTGAACATTTCACCTAAAATGTCATATGGTGTACTTCAGTGTGATATTATGTCATGGAATTACATGCTTATGATTTTGTAATAAAAGATTTTTTAATTAAAAAAGGGTGTTATTTGTGCTGGACCCTGTATTTTGTCTAGAACTTCCAGGCTCAAGGAAAATATCATAAGCCTCTAATGCAGATAGTATTGGGTACAATAAAATGCCCAATCACTGAGGTCAGAAACATTTATTCTGTAAACAGTTATTAAGAACCAAGTATATGCACTGCCCATTGGTAGACTCTGGAAGACTCAAGTTTACTTTTAAGACAGTTTCTTAAAAGCAAAGATTTATACACAATCTTATTTCAAGTACATCAGAACCATAATTCTTATTGAGCTAACCTCGTAGTCACCAATGCTGTGGTTTCACCTTAAAATGAGCTTTCTGAAGGAGAAATGGGGCTAGCTATTTTTAGAATTTCTAGAATTGAGAACCAAAAGTTCTCAGAACCACCGGGAATAATTAGAGGGAATAAACCAAACAAAACCCCGGCATCACCCTCTTCTAGCAGACCTGGAGGGCAATCTCACTTCAGTCTTTTTGGTTATGAGTGTGAGGCTCTGTGGTGAATTAAAGGAGAGCAGGCAGCCCGAGAAAAGAGAGTCAGGAGCCAGGACGCAGGGGACGTGGTGAGGACTCCACAGAAAGATAACGTCAGGGAGGAAACGGGGGCACGTGGCCACACAGCATATCCTGCCCTCGTGCTCTCCTTACGATGTGACTTTCGACACTCCTCCCACCTGGGGGGGCTTCCTACCACAGCAGAAGCTGCACTGTGTGAGTTCCAAGGCTTGGTTATAAAAGGCAATACAATTTCTACCTGGTTCTCTTGTGATGCTTACCTTTGGAGCCCTGAGACACCGTGTAAGCATCTAGTGCTGAGACCGCCACGTTGTCAGGAAGCCCAGACCACACGGACAGACCACAAACAGATGTTCTGTCTGCAGCCTCAGCTTAGCTCCAGGTGCTAGCCAGCATCGACTGCCAGACATGTGAGTGAAGCTTTGGATGATTTCAGGTTCTGGGTATGTCACTCCCAACCTTCAAGTCTTCCTACTGAGGGTCCCACATCAGGAACAAGGACAAGACTTCTCTACTATGCCCCTTCTAAAGTCAACAGAATCCAGAGTTGGTTACTGCTTTATCTTACTAAGTTTGGGGTGCTTTGTTCACAGCAACAGATAACTCTAACAGAAATCATGATGGCGACTGCCTCCCTGGCTTCCCCTCGTACCCTCTGCAGTTAATAGTTTACAATTCCTCAGCCCTTCACAGCCAGAAACGCAAGCATATCCAAGGGGTGCAAATGTGTTCCACTGCACAGGACCTAAAGGGATACCTACCCCTGTAGAAGAGTGGTTCTCAATTGAGGGAAAGCTTCCCCCCGAGGACATTTGGCAATGTCTAAAGACAATTTTGACTGCCACAGCTCGGGGGAGGAGTGCTGCTGTCGTCTAGCCGAAGATGTTACTAAACATCTCACAACACACAGGAAGCCGTCTTACAACGCACAACAAAGAACTATTCAGTCTCCAATGTCAACAGCACTGAGGTTAAAACCTCTACTTTAGGGGACAGCAACCACTCAGAGCTGCACAATTTGCTAAGAATGTTCCATTTTCACGGAGAGTGCTACCTAGGCCAGGAGGACCAGCCCAAGACAAGATACACGACTGACTGAAGACGCTATCCTTCTCTCTCAGGTGTTAATTTTACATGAAGCAGTGTCTGCAGGCTGCCTACCCCAGGGCCCCCAGTCCCCACCACGTCCTCTCAGAACCTTGCCTTCCTCGCCAGGCTCTCTTCAAAGCACAGCAATTAGCCACCTGCTCTCAGACACACTCTAGAGAACTGTTCCATCGGAAAAAAACGCACTAAGGATAGTAAATTTTAGGGCCGCGTGCCGGCTGCAGGTGGCCAGGAAACTATTACCTTCGTTACTGCAGTCTAATTTCAATGCATCCCTCTCGCTAGCTTCTTTGACAAAAACCACGCACAAGAGGAGGGAGGAAACCATTACAATTCACTCATTTATGCCACTGATAATTGAGCGCCATGAGCCCATCCCTGGATGCTGGGTGTTTTAAGTGGGAGGAGGTGAGGAGCAGATTGTCCTCCAAACTGCTGGGGTGTTTTCAGGTGGCTGCCTAAGAACCTTCGACTTCAGCAAGATTTACACCCTGTTTACCTTCCGAAAGCGGCTAAAAGTCCCCTTCACTTTTAGAGTGAGGGCAAAGCACCCTGGCTGATTTATAGGCCTGCTCACGCGGCACCATCGGAAGTCACTCTGTACAATACACCTTCTCCACGCGGGGAGCAGCGTGCACAGAGGTCAGAGTCACACTCAGAAGGAACTGAAGTCAGTGACCAGACGAATGTCCAACAGAGACCACGGAAGGAGTGGAGCGCGATGGTGGGAAAACCAAGCCAAGACAAAACAGAAAGAAAAGGCAAATGTCTTGTGAGACTTTATCAGTTTTTTCTAAAATAAAAATAGCTCCCCTACCCCACTTATCAAAGTAATTATGCTCATTAGGGGAAAAAAACTCAGATAATATGAAACAATAAAGAGGAAATAAAAGAATATGGTATAGAAAAGGGGGTGGAAGAGTAACTGTACATTTACAGCGGAGAAACCTGATGAAAACTGCCTCAGCCAGGCGATCAAGGTCAACGTCAACAGCGGTAAGTCAGGTGGGTAGGACATGCCCTTGGTATGTGACGAAATGGCACTTTACCTCTGTGGTCTTTCTCCTGAAAACTCATAACTCTGCTCTAATCATGAGAAAAACATGAGACAGATCCCAATTGAGGGGCATGTTTCAAAATACCTGACAAGTACACCTCAATATTGCCAAGGTGATAAAAAGAAGAAAACCTCTGAGAAACTGTCTCAGCCAAGAGGAGCCCAAGGAGACATGGTAATTAAAGGTAATGTGTTGTCCCGGTTGGGATACTCAACCAAAAAAGGACATTAGGTAAAAATTAAGAAAATCTGAATAAAGTGTGGACTTTAGTTAATAATAATCAATATTGGTCCATTAATTGTAACAAACGTATCATATTAAGGTAAGATAGGAGGGTAAACTGAGAGTTGGGGTTATGAGAATTCTCTGTTCTATCATTTGAAACTTTTCTATAAATTTAAAATGGCTCTAAAAATGCAGTTTATTAAAAAAAAGAAAATGAAAACCATCTATAATTATACCTCTAGACGACACTACTGTTAATGATACAGATTATAGCCTTCTCTTTGTGTATACAATCATTCTATATGTATATATATTTGTATTATTGGCATTTTCATTTTTAAAATAAATAGCTATTCTATAAGTTTTAAGCCCTTTCGATTCACTTGCTGCCCCTCATCTGCAAACCCAGTCGGCACACACCACTGTGATGCTTCTTGGGGAAGTAGCAGATTGGTGGTTGTGAAGTGCGTGACGTGGGATAGGCCAGGAACCTGGGACTGCTCCCTCTCCCTCCTAGAGCTTGAGAGCATCCCTGTTTAATCTTGTTGAAACTAGTGCTTGCCTAGCACACGTTTCCCTAAAACATGCATTTAATCTTGGTCCAGGCTAGTCTGTGAAGCAGACCTAACTTTAAGAAATTCTAATATATTTCTTACAAGTATTCTACCTTCCCCTGGATACAAAACATCACAGTTTATTTTAAAAAGAGAGAGAGAGAGAAAGATAAAATGACAATAGGTTCATTGCAGATGATCAGGTTAAAGTGACATCAGTCGAATGGGCCCTAATCAAATAGGACTATATACTCAATAGAAGAGAAAATTTGGACACAGAGACAGACACACAGAGGGAAACTGATGTGAAGACACAGGCAGAGTGCCCTCTACAACCCAAGAAAAACCGGAGGTTGTATACTTTTTTTTTTAACCAGAAACTAGGGAAGAGGCTTAGAACCTTCCCAACACCTTTGTTTCAAAATTCTAGCCTCCAGAACTGTGAGACAATACATTTCTGTTGTTTGCACCACTGGTTTGCATGTGTTATTGCAGCCCTAGGAAATTAATACATCTGCCGACCCAGGACCATTATTTGCTCTAGCACTGAAGAGAGAGGGCCGAATGTTAGCTCCCCAAAAGTAAGCCCATATTCCTAAAATCTGGATCCTGCTGAGTACTGATGGGAGCAATGGCTCTTCAGGAGACAGTTAAATTATAGGGGTTGGGAAGAGGCAGCTGCTCAGTTCTTAGCTCTGAGCTGTTCATCTTCTGGGAGGTGAATAGGGGAGGAGTGTGAGGACCACTAGTCCCTTCCTTGCCTATGAAGCTGTGTAATAAAGTTGGTGATGAGTGAGGGGCCCTCAGCAGGCCCGTGGTCCACTGCATGCTGACTATTGAAGCCTTTGGCAGCCGACTCACTGCAGCACAGTTCACACAGAGAGCAGCAAATGGCTCCATGAAAGAAAACCCAGAAGCCCTCCCCCTCCAGGACTTCAGCTTTTAATACATTGAAAGCAGTTGGCTTTCAACAAAATCTTGGCAAGTCTATGCTGGTTCTGACAGGCTGATGAAAGCTGGGGTGTCTGTGCACTTGGCAGAAGGTCAGTTCCCGGCCCCAGGGAAGGGGGGCTATGCCACATGCAGTCCCAGAATCCGGGTGCTGAGCACTGGGAGAGCTCTGCCGTTCCATGGGGCTTGTCCGCCCTTCAGGGGATGCCAGACAGAGGCAGTCCACCACAGGCAGAGCCTGAAACACTGGAAAGAAGGAAGGCCAAGCCCCTAGAACGGCACTCAAGCCTCCTCATGATTTCAGTTCAAGCGCCCTCCACCTTCTTCCCTCACTTGTCAGGCACCAGACATGCTGAACGAGTGGTTGTTCCTGAGCTCAAATCCCATCTCCGCAATGTACCTGCTTTGTGAGCTTGGGTACGACGCTGAGTCTCAGTTTCCACCTCTGTAAAATAGGGAGATATCTTTTCTTTCCGGTTATTGTAAGGATTACATGAGATGAAATGTTACTGTGCCTTCATGGTAGCCAACACAGCCAACACTCAGTGGTAGCTATTGCTGATCATCATTAACTTATTCATCAATAACCTAATTCAACAATATTCAATCTACAAATAACTCTGCTGATTGACAGCAGAATCATCAAAATAAAAAAAGTAGTAATTGACTCATTCTAGCTCTCCAGTTGCTTCCAAAGGCCCAGCCATGACCCTGTGAGGGACTAAAAAGCAGTTTTTAGGCATCTGGTTGAACTTGGACTCTGGTGTGGCCGAAGCCCTGGTTCTGAGGGAAGGGTACTGGTTCCAACAACAGTGAAGGTCAGAGGAGAGAAGGCCATTTAAGGCCTCCCAACCCTTCACTCACCTGCATCCCCCACAGAGTCATATTCAAGTCTTCGTAAATTCACTTCTCCCTCCTCTCGGAAGGATTGACTTCCTGGAGTTTTATGGTCCCAAATTATAGCTGTAAGATTGAATTAACATTAGCATTGTGGGAATCAGCAGTCATCTGAAGAGACATTTTTAAGTGATCGTATTCTCCCTTTATCTTTATTACAGCAACCGTTTCTAAGGCTTCCAGTCTGATTTATCCTGTCTTGAACTCCGAGACTCTGCTCGCTTCAATCCAGGGGTAACCAGACTGCAGGCTCGTCTAGAGCACCGTGGACCTGGGGCCTGTGGAGAAAGGGAGGCCTGCAGAACTGGGGGGTGCACTGAGCCTTTTGACTGGGAGTCTCAGTAGGGCTTTGTTTGCCTTCTACATCTGAGCAAGTGCATACAGCTCTGACTTCCCTAGAGGACTTCTCCCCTCCTGCTGTCTGCCACAATTGATCTTTTTAAGGATTAGAAGGTGATACTGAAGTGTGTATTTCTTTAACTACTACATCCTAATAGCATGTGATCTGTAAAGATGAGTACTCTTTGTGCTTTGGTGACATTTCCTGCTACAGCCATCAAATGGGTCACCAAGGCCATAGGTCCTGGGCAGCCACAGGTAGGTTGCCTGTCCCATGCTTGGATCTTAATTAAGAAAGGGATGTAACTTAACCATCCAGTCAGGAAACTCAGCAGCATTTCCCCACCTAGAGGATGGAGATACCCAACCTGCAAGTCTGCACAAGGCAATCTTCAAGCCAATGAAATCTGGTAAAAATAAAGAGCCTGTCATCCCTTCAAGAAGGCCTCTTTTCATTCCTCTGTCGGCATCTACACCCTCCTGGACATAATCTATTCCCTTGAAGACGCAGCCCTATGCCTGCCTGAGAGGTAGTAATAAGTGGTAGAAATGACGGCACTTTCCTGAGGCTCTGGGGTAAAACAAAACAAAAATATGGCCTTGGCCAGGGGGCTCAGTTGTTTAGAGTGTCCTCCCCTGCACGAAAAGGTTGTGGGTTTGATTCCTGGTCAGGGCACCTACCTAAGTGGCAGGTTTGATCCCCAGTAGGCGTGTGTATGGAAGCATCCGGTCAATGTTTCTCACAACAATGTTTCTCTCTGTCCCCTTCCTCTCTCTCTAAAATCAATAAACATATCCTCAGGTGAGTATAAAATTGTTTTTTTTTAAGCTTGATTTCCAGGGTCAGCTTCCAGATTGCTGGCTTGGCTTTAAGCTTGCTTGCTGGTTGATTCCACACCCTCCTTCTAACTTCTGCCGGTTGTTAGTCAGCCCACACCCCAAAGCTCATCTCACCTGCCACATTGTGGCTCTCCCGTCCTCTTCAGCAAACCCTTTACCCACCCTGCCAGTTTCCTCTTAAGTGCTATCTCCTCTGTGGAGCTTTCTGGGTTCCTTTGGATGATTTAGACTCACATGGAATGTCCCTTCATTCTGTCGCTGATCAGAACATAGCGCAACTGCTTTTGCTCTTGGGCCTTCCACGGGACTGTGAGGCACTGTAAGGCAGAAATTCTGTCCTTCCATTTGTGCCTCCACAGCCTAGCCCAGGGCCTGGCCCAGAGCAGTGCTGTAGTCAATGTGTGCTCGCTGAATGAGCATGGAACAGTAAATGCACAAGCAACACACAGACCAGAAACTTTCAGCTGGGCAGTGATGAATGAGGCTACTAGGTTGTTCTTGAATTTTAATATTTCAGAGCTGCCACACTTCCTCCATGTATTCAGGTCACATCCATGAGAATGAGTCATTTCTCAGCGGCTGGGGTGGGTGACCGGTTTTGCTCATTCTAGAAAGCTTCACTATAATGGATGGTAAGCAATGACTTCATGATAATGCTTCCTCCCTTTGGGTCACATGTGGATGTTTTTCCCAATGCATTTTTATATGCAGTGTCTCAATCAGGGTGGGACACCACTCCAGGGGTAAGAGCATCTCAATTTTGCAGAGGAGGACACTGAGGCCCAAGAAATTAAGCAGCAGGACTTGGAATCACACGGTGAGCTAAGATAAAGCTGAAATGAGGCTTCTACCCCTGCTTTATTCTGCTGCACTTGCCACAACACCAGTCCGCCTCTCCTTGATCAGTCTGACTATCATCCAGACATTACAACCCATGTGTAAATTTTCACATTCTTATAGCCTTTTATCTGATTTGCTCGAAACAGTCTTAATGGCAGGCCAGACATGGAGCTGCAAGTACTTCTGTAGCTAGTATTTCTGCCCTAACAACTGTCTACATGGCCTGGTCTGCTGAAGGCATCAACCAGATCTCTGACTATAAACTCAGGCTTTCTCTGCCTTACTTTTCGTAATGCCCATTCATAATGAAATTTTGTAATGAAATTTCAAATTTTCAGCAAATAAATTTATTGTATGTTTCTTCTCTGTCCAATACTGTGAGTTGTGAAGAAATTGAGAATGGGTGAGGATGAGATACATAGTGCAGCAGGGGCCAGGGTAGCAGCAGAGAATCCCACTGGGGTGAGAGGGCAAGGAACTGGATAGGTGGAAGGAGAAACCGGGACAATGAAAGTAAAGTCAGACCGTGTGGACAGAGGCCCTGGAGAGAGCTTACATGCTATGCTAAGGCATTTGGGTTTTATATTCTAGACAGAGGGTCATCATGGAATCATAGAATTGTCATCATTTAAGGGTCATATATAGAATCATATAATGTTAGAGTTGGGAGAACTCTCAAATGATCTCATCTGCCCATCCATTTTATAGACAGATATGCTGAGGCCCAGAAAGACGATGTGACTTGCCAAAAGTCACATGATAAAATATTGGCAAAGGAAGTACATAATCAGAACTCTAATTTAGAAAGTCTTCACTAGTGGTGGCATGCCACTGGATTAACGTGCAGAGAGATGGGTAAGGTGGATGATGCTGACACGCTTTGGCATAGAGTTCATGCATTTACAGAAAAAGAGGCAGAGAGTAGTGGAAAGAGACACCTAAAGAGTGAGCAGGTAGAGAGAAATGAGCCAGCATCCAACGAGCTCCATCTGAGGTCACCCTGAGTCAGCTCTCCATAGTGTCTCTGTTAATTGTCCTAACAACCCAGTAAGGGAAGGACTATGATTCTCCTTGAAAGAAGATTTGAAGCTCAGAGAAGTTTGATAACTTTCCTGAATCTGAGCCTGGCATTGAGTAGAGGTCAGTTATACACAAGAACCCCATGCTATTTCTGCTCACCTAAACCTGTCTAAATTTTGCAAGGTCCTGCTAAGGACTTGAGCAAATGAACAGGGATTAAACCCCTCCACTCAGCTCACTGCCTATTTCTCCGGTCCTTGCTCCTGTCTGCCTCATGCCTGTGTCCAGAGAAAGGGCAAATGGATCATTTCTATGAACTTCTGCACCAGAAAAGATAGTAGAATTACCTTGGTGTTGTGTAGACCAGAAAGCCCAGGGTTCACTGTGTGAAAAGCAATGTGGGCTGACAAAGGTAGTAAGAGACTCCGTACTTCTTCATTAACTCAGCATCTTCTGTGTTCTGAAGACCAAGGCCACATTCATGACATTGTTCTTCCATTCATCACAGCCAAGTGCTCATCCCAGAACAACGAACTTGCACTCAAGTGGCTTTCCATCCAGAAACACAGGCAGAATTTGAAATAAATAAATTTGTACTATTTGCAAAATGTAAGCAAGAGCAAAGCCCTTGTGAGCACCTGGCATGTCACCCTGTTCCTTAACGGGTTGAGTACAATCACCTCAGTGGGCTTATCCTGTAGGATAGGACCTTGTGTACCCCAACCTTTCGAAGCCCAGCCTCTCTTTCCTGCCTCTAAGTTTATACTCCAACAACTCTAAACAGCTTAGCGTCCCCTGTGGACATCTCTTGTCTCCTTGAACTTGGTATTCTCTCCTGTAATGACCTCCACATCTCCCACTCGCCTCCTAGTGTCAAGACAGCTCAGGTTTTCTGTCACCACTTCTACCCCTAGGCTGGGGGAGGGGGACCCCTCCCTGCTCCCAGAGCCTCAGCCACTGCTCTATCATTCCACTGATCACTATTCTGTATCTGTCTGTCTGCTTGCTCGTCCCTCCTCAGGAGAGATATCAGATTGATTAATGTCTGCAGATGTAGAACAAGCCCATTATTAGAAAACACTGAATGTATTCTTGAAGAACAAATGTATAAGTAAATGAACAAATAGATAACCTCCAATTAGTACTGTAGTGACTCAAGTGAGCTTGGAAGATCACCAGAATGAGTGGAGACTTGAAGAATAAACACTAAAAATAAGGAAGTAACTTTTGGGAGAAGAGTAAGGGAAGGAAGTCAGCATTAGCCATAGGCAAATGCAGAAATAAAAATGTTATATGGGGCATGGGAGAGAGACTGCCTTGACTACAGTGTTAGGTTTATAGATACAAGTAGTCAGACATAGGGCAAAACTCCAGGTAACTGTGGACCACAACCAGCCTGTAAGATGCCTTTGTGTGAACTGAAAAGAAAAGGTACCCCTTTTGTGCAGATGTCAACCTGAAGCCACACTGCCTGGGAAATGGTCGGTATCATTTTGTTAAGAAAAAGGAGACTTTTCTTTTGGTGGACACAGATCAGCACTTGCATAGGACGAGTGCCAAGTTTCAAACTCTTCGTTAGGTGCCATGGTACCATGCCCAACCTGCAAAACTGTGTGCAATAGCCTGATCTTCACGGCTCAGGGAAGATGTGTAGAGAATAAGACACACAACCAAAGCCCAATCCTTTTCATAAAACCTGACTTTTACAGCTATTTGGCCTTTTTGTCAGTCCCCAAGCCTCAAAGTTCACTTCGCCTTCCAGAAACTCTCCCCATATGTGAACCTGTGTCGTGATGTGGGTCCCTCTGAAAGTAGAACCTGGGGCAAAGACTTGAGCCAGGCAGTTTATGTGGGTGGTGTCTCAGGAAGGCAGCGGGAGGGGGGAAGCAAGGAGGACAATCCAGGGGACCATGGAAAATGTAGAATCAGGCTAGTTACTGCTGTGGGAAAACTGGGGCTCAATCTTTCTGGGGGTCCTTGGAAGAAACATGTAAAATGTACATCAAAATTGTCCCTCCAAAGGATGAGCAGCTGGGATAATTAATAACCACCCCCATCTTCCTGCCTCCCATTAATTGGGACTTGTCCCCGAGAACATTTCCAGCCTCACATTTCCAGGAAGTATTTGAATGTGAGGTGAGTGGACCCCGTGGATGTGGAGATGCTGACAGTGTGCCCTAAACTGTCTGCCTGACTGCACTGAAATCATACGGACTGAGAGGGCAGGGCATGGGGCACAAAAAGTATATGCCGTGGCCTATCTTAGGTCAACCAAGACACTAGGAATCCTCTCTTTACTTGAAGAGGTCAAAAGAGGATAAACCATCTCTGGCCCTGTTTCTCCTAAGAGAAGCCAAAATGCTGGGTAAAGACTTGGCTCTCTGCCATTCATTCCATCCAGCAGCCAGCATCATGGGACTTTAAGAAAGGCAGCCTTGCCCTGACCAGTGTGGCTCAGTTGGCAGGGCATTGTCCCACACGATGAAGGGTTGCTGGTTCAATTTTCTCTCTGGGCACATGGCTGGGATGTGGGTTCGGTCCCAGGTCAGGACACGTGCAAGAGGCAACTGATGTTTCTTTCTCACAGTGATGCTTCTCCCCCTCTCCTTCTCCCTCCCTTCCCCTCTCTCTAAAAATAAATAAATAAAATCTTAAAAAATTAGAAAGGCAGCCTCCAGCCATGAACAATAAAGGTGCAAGCATACTTGGGGGGGGGCCTTGGAGGGACCAGGCTTGGTACTCAGGGCCATTCCTCCCTGAAGAGGGGAAAGAAAAGGCACCAGCTTGGCTCTGGCTCTTGGGTAACATTGAATTACTTACATTTAATATTTTATGGCAGCCATAACGATATAAGCTGTATACTTCAGCATCCATTAGATATGAGGGAACGTTTTGTTTTAGTGGCACCGAGCCCTCGATTCTCCATGCCTGCCTTGCTGAGGCCATGCCATGAATACAGGAAGCAGATGAGAGGCCATCGATCAGAGCTTGGATCTTAACCCCATAAATATGACCCGGAGTGCTTATGCTCATAAAATCAAAGGAAAGAGGTTGAATTTTTATGAGGTTGGGCTGATTTTTTTTAAAAAAATCAAGTAATGTCATATAAATTTATAAGCCAAGTCACAATCCTTTCAGGAAAGGGTTGGAGATTGTTCTGAATACTGAGTGCCTCGCACTGGAAACAGACATGGGAAAGAGGCAGCCAACAGGAGTCTGGGCTGCAAACCTCTGGGCCAGCCATTTCTGCCACATCAAGCGCAAAGTCATAAAACCAAAAGATATAGAAGACACTTCATACCCATTAAGATGGCCACTATCAAAAAAACCCAAATTCAGAAAATAATAAATTCTGTGAGCACATTGAGAAATTAGAACTCTTGTGCATCCTTCTTGAGAATGCAAAATGGTGCAACTTCTAATAAAAACATTATGGTGGTTCCTGCCCTGGCTGGTGTGGCTCTGTTGGTTGGAGCATCACCCTGTAACCACAAGGTTGCAGGTTTAATTCAGGGTCAGAGCAAAAACCTAGGTTGTGGGTTCAATCCCCAGTCCCAGTGTATGGAATCGCTGGTCCGGGGACAGATGGTAGGCAACCAATTGATGTTTCTCTTTCACATTGATATTTCTCTCTCTCCCTTCCTCTTTCTCTAAAAAACAATGAAAAAAGTATAGAAACGAATTACAACATTATGGTGGTTCCTTAAAAATTAAGATGAGAATTACCATAAGGTTCAGCAATTATACTTCTGGGTACATACCAAAAAGAACTGAAAGCAGGAATTCAAGGAGATATTTGTATGTTCACATTCATTGCAGCATTATTCACAGTAGCCAAAAGGTGCAAATAACCTACATGTCCCTCAGTGGATGAATGGATAAACAAAATGTGGTATATACATAGAATGGAATATTATTCAGCCTTAAAAAAGAAGGGAATTGTAGTATGTGCTACAACATGGATAAATCTTGGGATCAGAATGCCAAGTAAAATGAGCCAGTCACCAAAGAATGAGTATTGTATTATTTATTCCACTTACATAAGGTACCTAGAGTAGTCAAATTCACAGAGTTAGAAAGTGCGGTGGTTGCCAGGGCTTGGTGAAGAAGAAAGGAGGAGTTGTTGTTTAACGGGTACAGAGTTTAAATTCTGCAACATGATAAAAGTTTTGGGGATGGACGGTGGTAATGGTTGCACAACAATGTGCAATAATCCACTGCACTGTACAAGTAAAATGGATAAGATGACAGATATCACATTATGTTTATTTTACCACAGTTATTAAAAAGATATAGAATATAAGAGGCCTTAGAGATGATGGTACTGATGGGGGAAATTGAGGCCCAAAGATCAAAGGTACTTGGTTAAAGTCACACAACAAATTGATGGAGGAATAAAGATGAGAATTTAGATCCTGACTCTCAGTCCGGTGCTCTTTTGGCAATCCCATATTAAGTCACTTCATGATAAAACACAGGGTAGACCATCAATAAGACATTTCTGAAACACTTTGTGGCAGACACCGTTCTAAGGCCTTCACATTAACTAGCTTCTTGAATGTTCACAATGACCCTGTGAAGAAGAAATTACTACTTTAATTCTACATATGAGAAAACCAAGGCAAGGAGAGGTCAGATAACTTGCCCAACATCAGCCTGTGATAGAGCTGGTCTGGAACCTAGACTGTTTGACTCCAGAGTTCACTGTCTTAACTCTTCTATACTGCTGCTCATCAGGATTCTCCATATTCCATGTTTCAAGGGAAGCTCCCCACTTACAAACAGTGTAAAGAATTTCACTGAGAATAAATGTCTTAGTTCTCTTCTATCCATCCTGTATGTGCTGATTCTCTAGGGTTTTCCTGGCTTAGGCAAAATTGGGGAAAACAGAGTGAGAATCATGGGAAGACAGTTAACACATATGATCCCAAAAGATCCCAGACATTTTATAATCCAATGAGAAGGGCACTGAGAGAAGAGGCCTGTGTGGGTTGGGGAGCTCAGCAAAACTTCTCTGTAGAGGCGGGTGTGCCCTGAGTTTTGAAGAATGACAGGACGCAGCTTAAAGGGATAGATTGTATGCTGATTTTATGCTGTATAGTCTCATCCTGTGAAGTGTTGGGGAGTCAAAACTCAGATGCCATTTATCTACAGGACGTTTCTGTCTGACTGGTTTGGTTGTGAATAGGGTCCAGCTCCTGGAACTTTCTAGTTTAGGGCTAGAGAAGACACCTAGTTTTTTTCTGCAGAAGTTAGAACAGTAGCAAGCCCATTTAAGAGGAATGGCACAATGGATAGCCAGAACATTCTCCTGCAGTTCCCACAGGCTTCTGGGACCCCCTCAGAGTATGGACTGAAGTACAATCAGTCTGACATTCTGGAACTCCAGTGTCCTATACCCACAGCTTAGCTTTACCTAGTTTACATGTTGTGTTTCTAAGTACAATCTTATTAAACAAATTTCTTTGTAAAGAAAGAAACGAACATGTTACAAAGCATTCTTCAGATCCCACAGTATTCTATGGACTGGTGAGTAACATAACATTTATTGAGTACATGGTGCTAATTTTAATTAATCCCCACAAAAACTAGGAGATAGGTTTTATAGTTATGCTCACTTTATATATAAGGGGTATGAGGTTCTGAGGTTCATGAAGGTAAAGTGACTTGCCTAAGGTCACACAGCTGTTTGTCTGCGGAGCCAGTGTGTGAACAGAGCGCTGTCTGACCTCAAAGCCCATATGCTCTTGAGTATACCAGGCAGCGTGTCCAGAGTCTTCCCTGACTCCATTTCTTAAAGTTTGAGATGTGTGAGGGAAGTCTGATTAGCAGAATTCAGGAGACCTACATACACCCCAACTTTGAGACCATCAGCACATGAATCTACATGAGTACAAGGAGGCTTTGCAGTCCCTCTCCTACATAAAGGCAGTTCATAAATTGCACCTGTTTCTGGGGCAATGAGGGAAGGCTGTGAGTGTTTGGGGCTATTTGCCCTGTTATGGTCCCTCTGGAGAGCAGGATGATGGCTATGTTGTGAAGAGCATTAACAGCAGTTGTTACCATAGTGCACGGTAGAGCACAGGATTTTGATTGGTACCAGTAAGCTGGGATTCAAATCTAATGACTCTCGGTTTTCCCCATAAGGATGAACCATGGCTCATTCAGGGATGAGGCACGATAGACTCATCCTTTGTCTTCTGTGTGCTTTCTGACATTGCTTCAATGATACTGACCTGTTTGCGAAGAGCTACACACACAATCACTTTAATGAGGTGTTACTTTTTCTATGTAATAGATAATCTTATTTGATTGCATTTTTAGTTATTCTCAGGGCAGACAGCTGGTATTAATCTTAGCAATAATGGATAAAAAGGTACGTATAAAATATTTCACATACAGGAAATCAACGTTTCACTCTTAAAACTGATGTTTAAAACAAGTACGGTTGTAGAGAGCACTTTGCGAAAAATGTCAGAGCAAATTGCACAGGTCAATTACAGAGTTTTGTTTGAAGGTTCAGAGGGAAAAAAAAAAGCTATAGTAGATTCTAACGAGGCCTTAAGTTTTCATTCCTTCAGTCCCTCATGACTGGTATTATGTAATGATATTCAGAACCACGGACAGCACCACAGCAAGCTCTTCTTGGATGGAGGGGACAGCTGGGCAGAAAGGGTGGTAGCTTTTGGAGAATTCTGTCTCTTAGGCTCTTGAGTCCTTGCAAGGAATCTGGGTTGGAGGTATAAGCCAAAGCCTTAAATATCCTATCTGCCACATAGTAACATGCAAATTTCCAAACTCCTTAACTAATCAGAGCTGATTTTCTTCTGAATATGAGGTAAAAGTTGGGAGGATGAAATGGTATCATACACTGAGTGGGAAATGCTCAACCCATGTTAGATCCCCTGTTCCTTGGTCCCATCAGGTAACTCACAGCCTTGGGTAACTGCAGTAACCAGTGGCAACGAGATCTCTGGAAGCTTTGGACACAAGCCACACAGTGTGAAGTTCTTGGAGCCGACTTCCTCCTCCTGTTTTGCCGCCCCAACTTCACATCCAGAAGCTATTGGTGGTCAGCTACTAACTCATGCGATGCTCTGACAGTGACATAAAACTTTATCCTCCAGAGGAAAGTGCTGTTTGCGGGAACCTTAAGAAACTAGGGCCTATCAAGGCTCAAAGGAGTAAAGCGATAATGGTGGCATTTCAGTGATGGTGCCAAGCAGCAGGGTTGATTGTATATGATGTGTGAAGGGTGGAATTCTGACATATCCAGTGTTTCTTACCATGTTTAGAAGTGGTACCCCTTGTAGTTAACACTTTGTTGTGGTGTAGGACTATAAAGAGGAAAAGTCCACATTTTGCTTTTCTAAAGCTTTGATCCAGTAATAAGTTATGGGTGGGAGGTCTGGGGAACAGGAATTGGTCTTCATGAGCAACCCACTCATGGTGAAGTGAACTGCTTCCACTTACACCTCAAAGTGGCCCTCAGCAACCCCATCTCACGCTTTCTGACCTGTCTTATCATACTTCTTATCTTACAGGAAGCTTCAGCTCCTTAATTTCTTTGTAATAAAAAAATCCTTTTTTTGAGAATTAAATTTATTGGGGATGATACTGGTTAACAAAATTATTTAGGTTTTAGGTGTAGAATTCTATAATACATTACCTGTATATTGTATCATGTGTTCACCACCCCAAGTCTCCTTCCATCACCATTTATCCCTCCCTTTAACTTATTCTTCTGTCTCCCCCACTGCTCTTTCCCTCTTGTAATCACCATAATGTTGTCTGTATCTATGAGGTTTATTTTTCTTAACCCCCTCATCTTTTTTACCCAGTCCTCAACCCTCTTCACTTCTGACAGCAGTTTGTTCTCTGTATCTATGAGTCTGTTTTTATTTTGTGTGTTCGTTTAGTCATATACGTGAAATCATATAGTACTTGTCTTTCTCCAACTGCCTTATTTCACTTAGCATAATACTCTCCAGGTCCATCCATACTGTTGCAAAAGGTAAGATTTACTTATTTTTTACAGCCAAGTAGTATTCTGTTCTGTAAATGTACCACAGCTTTTTTTATCTACTCATCCACTGATGGGCATTTGGGCTGCTTCCAAATCTTGGCTATTGTAAATAGTGCTTCAATGAACACACTGGTGCATATATTCTTTCCAATCAGTGTTTTGGGTTTCTTTGGATATATTCCCAGAGGCGGGATTACTGGGCTATAAGGCAGTTCCATTTTTAATTTAAGTATATTTTATTGATTATGCTATTTCAGTTGTCCCATTCTTTTTTCTCCCCTTTATCCTCCTCTGCCTGGTACCTCCATTCCCTCCAGCATTCCTCCCCTCTTAGTTCATGTCCATGGGTCATATACATAAGTTCTTTGTCTTCTCATTTCCTGTACTATTCCTAACCTCCTGTCGTCTATTTTGTACCTACCAATTATGCTTCTTATTCCCTGTACGTTTTCCCTCATTCACCCTCTGCCCCCTCCCTGCTGATCTCCCTCCATGCGACCTGCATTTCTGTGATTCTATTCCTGTTCTAGTTGTTTGTTTAGTTTGTATTTTGTTTTGTTTTTTAGGTTAAGTTGTTGATAGCTTTTTATTGTTGTTGTTGTCATTTTATTGTTCATAGTTTTGATCTTCTTCATAAATCCCTTTAACATTTCATATAATAAAGGCTGGGTGATGATGAACTCCTTGAACTTGACCTTATCTGGGAAGCACTGTATCTGCCCTTCCATTCTAAATGATAGCTTTGCTGGATAGAGTCATCTTGGATGTAGGTCCTTGCTTTTACCATCAGTGAAGGGAAGGAAACTGGGACTCAAATCAACAATTTGGAACAAAAGGAAGAAATAAACATTCAATGGGAACAAAATGAAGAAATAAGAATTCACAAAAATGAAGAGAGGCTTAGGAACCTTGGAAACAACTTTAAACATTCCAACATCTGAATCATAGTGGTACCAGAAGAAGAGGAAAAACAAGAAATTGAAACCTTATTTGAAAAAATAATGAACAAAAACTTCCCCAATCTGGTGAAGGAAATAGACATACAAGTCCAGGAAGCTCTGAGAATCCCAAACAAGTTGGACCCAAAGAGGAACACATCAACACACATCATAATTAAATTACCCAAGATTAAAAATAAGGTGAGAATCTTAAAAGCAGCAAGAAAAAAGAAGACAGTTACCTATAGAGGAGTTCCCATAGGACTATCAGCTGATTTCTCAAAAGAAACCTTGCAGGCAAGAAGGGGCTGGGAAGAAGTATTCAAAGTCATAAAAAGCAAGGACCATTTTTAATTTTTGAGGTAACTCCATATTACTTTCCACAGTTGGCTTCACCAATCTGCATTCCCACCAACAGTGCATGAGGGTTTCCTTTTCTCCACATCCTCACCAATACTTACTGCTCGTTGATTTATTGATGATAGGCATTTTGAGAGGTGTGAGTTGATATCTCATTGTGGTTTTAATTTGCATTTCTCTGATGATTAGTAACGTTGAGCATTCTTGCATGTATCTATTGGCCATCTGTATGTCCTCTTTGGAGAAGTGTCTACTCAGATCCTTTGCCCATTTTTGAATTGGATTGTTCGGTTTTTTGGTGTTGAGTTATATAAGTTCTTTATATATTTTTTATATTAACCCCTTACCAAATGTATAATTGGTGAATATGTTCTCCCATTCAGTGGGTTGTCTTTTTATTTTGTTGATGGCTTCCTTTGCTGTGCAGACACTTTTTAGTTTGATATATTCCCATTTGTATATTTTTTTCTTTTGTTTTCCTTGCCTGAGGAAACATATCAGAAAAAATACTGCTAAGAGAAATGTCTGAGATTTTACTGCCTATGCTATTTCCTAGGATTTTTATGGTTTTGAGTCTAACATTTAAGTCTTTAATCCATTTTGAGTTCATTGTTATGTCTGATGTAAGAAAGTGGTCCAGTTTCATTTTTTGCACATTTCTGTCCAATCTTCCCAACACCATTATTGAATAGACTATCTTTACCCCACTGTAGGTTTTTGCCTCTTTTGTCAAATATTAATTGACCACAAAGGTGTGGGGCTATTTCTGGGCTCTCTATTCTGTTCCATTGATCTATATGTCTGTTTTTACAGAAGTTCTGTGCTGTTTTGATTACTGTGGCTTTGTAGTATTGTTTGATATCAGGTAGCATGATTTCTCCAACTTTGTTCTTCTTTCTTGAGATTGCTGTGGCTATTCAGAGTACTTTGTGGTTCCATAAAAATTTTTGAAATATTTGTTTTTTGAATAAGAATAGATGCCAATCCCCTTTAAGTTGTCATAGTATTAACTGTGTTTTTCCAAGTTTTCATCATTTTCTTAACACATTTGCAGTTCTAGAAGGGTCCCCTAACCCACATTTTGTAGAAACTATCACCACAGTGTATCAGTTCTAGTTTACATAACCTGTTACCAGGGCCAAAAGGTCTTCTCCTTCATCTCTCACGTGTTTCAATAAATCTGTTAAAAACGCAGGAGATGCAGAGACTTTCACACACAGCCTGGGCTGCCTTTCACATTAATTTGGGCAGAACAGAAATGTGTAACTATACATGCAGATCCACACCAAGAAGGAATTCTCTGTGGTCAAGCAAAGCACCATTATTTTTTGAAATAGTTTTTCTCCCAGTTAAAAGAGTAAACATATTAATTATAGGAATTTTTGAATATTATAGGAAAAATCTAAACTAATCAATCAGGTTTCCACACCCTAGAAAAATCACTGTCAACATTTTGGTCTGATTTCTTCTAGCAAAAATTTTTTCCTACACTTAATTTCATTTTGCCAATTTTTTTGTTTTACTAGTGGAAATAATGTAAGGTATTATGCATTTTTCTTTTACTTACGCTACATTATATAGAATTTTTATGTCATCTAAAATATTTTTAATGCTGCAGAGTTAGTGATGTATATTACTGATTATTTAACCATTCCTTATTGTTGAACAATTACTTTGCTCCCTTTTATATTTTGCTTTTAGAAATTATGCTACAGGTGACAGCTTCCCACATAAAGGCCAAGTATTGTAAGCATAAGTTTTAAATAACCGAGTATTCCATTAACTGTTTTTAACTAGTAGCAACACCTTAGTAAAGACCTATTGTGTATACAGCAATCTTCAAGGTGGTATGGAAGAGATTTGACAGTACAGCGTCATATCCCTGCTCTTGCATGTTATTTGAAGAGGTGTGACAGGTTGCTTTATATTGCTGCCCCTGAGACACCTACCCATTGTCCTTACTGGTGAATTTCCTATTCTTTTGACAGCAGGAGGACATCTGCTTTGGGCATGGCTGGTGAGCATTGTTGGGTGGGGATGTGGAACTGGTAACTGCTGCAGCCAATCTTGAAGTAAAGTAAAGGACCAATCTTAGGACAGAAGCCAACACTGGAATTTGGATCTTTAGTGATATCATTAAACTGTTATTCCACTCATCCTGGTACTGTCCTGACCTCAGACTTCTTATTACACAAGGAATATACTTCCCTCCTGGTTTCTTTTGGTTGAATTGGACTTTTCATTGATTCCAGCTGGAAGCATCCTAACTGGTAAAAGTAAAACCAGCACATATAATAATGGCTACCATTCACAAATATTTTACAGACTGTATCTTTAATTGAACAGTAATTTTCTTCATTGAACAGATGAAGAGACTTCATCTCTTCATCTCATTGGAGAAGCTGTTTATGCAACTTGCCCCAAATCACAGAGTTGGATTTGAACCCACATTTGTGTGACTCTGGAGCCTGATGACAGGTAGATTAGAGAAGTGACAAGTGTCAAGCATATTGTCCATGAGGGTGAAGAGGAAGCAGGTAGCTTCCTTTGCTTCAGTGCCCTTTGTTAAAATGTGCGTGTACAGAGATTACAGCTTTATAAAATCCCTTTGCAACTATTAAATTTATTTTGTCCTTCTCAGGATATCTCGTGGAAGAGGAGACAGGTCCACAGAGCTTTAAAGTACTCTGTCCCAAGGCAAAATGCTAGCTAGCATCCGAGGCTGAAGTGGAAGCCAAGTTTCCCGACCAGTGGTCCAAACTCCCCTCCACCAGAATCTACAACTGGCGAAGCCTGCTCCAAGAGGGAGCCCCGCCCCCTTCCTGGTTTTCTCTCTTTAGTTCCCACCAACCACGTTCTTATTTTCTGTAGCACAGCCTCTACCCTGTGGTGCTGTTAACAAATGTAATATATCAGAGGAAGAATTACAAATATTTATGGATATAATAACTTCCCACCCTCCAAAGGGGCATGGATCAGTTCATTAGAGAAAATAAACCCAGCATGAGGTGGGCTTTTAATTTCTCCCTTAGATTTTAATTCAGATAATGTATATGATTTTCTAGGAGTGAGCAACTTCTGCTTAGGGAAACAGGACTCTACATAACAGGGGTGCCGGTTTGCAAATAGGGGATTTATTTTTTGATTCACTGATTCTATCAGAACTTTGTAACCCAGAAATCCTTTGGTGGCTTTCCAAATGGGATCAGAGATTCTAGGAGTGATACCTCTGTAGAGGGTGTGCTCTCTCTCACCTACTCTTTCACCACCTGCATTTGGAAAATAATTTTGCTGATTTATTTTTAATGCTCAACAAGAAATGATAACAAGAGGGGTCATTCAAAAAGACTCAGTTTATTGCCATCTGTTCTATAAAAGTACCCTGATTCTCTCACCCTCGGGTTGGTTTGGGCCCCTTCTGAACACTCCTGCAGTCCCTACAGATGACCCCCATTTGGCATCTACTCCTCTGGATCCTATTTAGCTGTTTTCTTGTCCATCTCTCCCAATAGATTCTGAGGTTCTTGAAGCAGAAACTGTGTCTTCCTTGTGCCAGCATCCCCAGCCCTTAGCACGAAACTTGCCATGGGGATAGGTACGCAACACATTATTTATTCAATCTCTCCTAAATGGCGCACAGGAAAAGGGTTCAGTGCTGGTTCATACCTCAGTGTTCAGGTGGGGAAGTTGAAGGCAGGCTACCTCAGCAATGTCGAATGCAGCCAAGGGAAGCCCATATCTCCCCAACATTGACATTCAGTGTCTTTCCCTTCACGGACAAAGTCCTTGTTCTGGGAACTTAGCTATGATCCAGGCTCTGCCCTGAGCCAGTCCCCACCCCAGGGCTTCCTTTCTCCTGGGGTCTGCGGTCTGGAGAGATGGCACCACAGAGGTGGTACAGGTGACAGTGAGGGCCTGGCGTTTGCACTAGAGTTAGGCACTAGCTGAGTAACCCTGCCGCAAGTACAAGCACTGGAAAAGACTGGATCCCTCCTTCTCCTGGACCCTGGATTCCCCAGGAAGCTAGCAGCAGGGGTGGCCCCTTGAGCACCAGTCTGAATGGGACAGTAAAGTAGAAGAAATGGGAAAAAAATATTTCTCAGAACTTTTTTCAAGAAGAACAATCCGATCATCTCTAGGGGTGGCGTGAGGCTGAGGGACCACTGGAGTTTTGTAACTGCCTTCTCGGGAGGGTAGCTCTTGTTACCTAAGGGCTCTGGTTTCTCAATGGGGTGTGCGTGTCCTCAGCTCCTTCCCTTCCCTGCTCTCAGCAGCCAGCAGCATTTTAAAGATTATCATCTTGAAGGGGTGCTAAGTGATTAGCTTCTAGGATTCTCAAAGTCTCTCTAGCCCTGCTGAGTGACAGGCCTGATGGGAACCCATACCTGAGGGTGTAGGAAGCAAGTGGAGAGGAGATGGTGCAAAGACTACACAATATAGGTCACTGCCTGAAGCAGAAAAGGTCCAAGAGAAGAGGGAGGAAATGGGGCTAAGGGTCACATGTTCACCAACTGGCTAGGCTAGACCCCACCTAGCAGGTATTTATGTAGGAGATTGATTTCACTGGATGGGAAGTATTGAAATTATTTTCAGAGAGGAGAGGCAGGCTGAGGAGGCTTGGGTATTATCCTGGACTTGCTCTGGGTCCAAGGCTATGGATGGTCCCAGGACAGACCTTTTCTAACCTCATCCTCAAGGCCCCAAATCTTCCTTTCCAGGTACAAGCTGCACTCTGCCCAGATGTACTTGTACAGCCAAAGGAAGCCACCCTTTTCCACAATTGTTCACCATACTTACTCACCATCAGTCACCCAGGACACCCTTACCCTTATCCTTGGTAACCAAGCCCATTGATTTCAGTTCTCAACCTCCCCGCCCTACCCCCCCCCCCCGCCAACACACACACACAAGAAAAGGGAGCGCTGCGACCCTCCCAGCACATCCTTTGTATGGGGCCATTTGGCGGAGTGTTGCTCCTGGCACCCAGTAAAAACGACTTCAAATACTGTTGTTTGTTGCTTCTGCTCAACTCCCATCAACCTAATGAGCAAACATAAGCCACCTGGGTTCTTAGAAGCATTTACCTCCTGTTCCTGCCTTCTCTCACTCTGTCATCTATTCTTACATTTTGGGGGCTTCTTAAGGCTGCGACTACATCCCTAAAATGGCTTTTTCTTACTTGACATGGTTCAGAGCTCCAACTAATAACGAGAGGCTTCTGAATCCTGTATCATCCAGAAGACCCATAAATGGAATCCTCCTTCCCAAACAAAAAGGAAGCATGGACATTTACCTATCTGGAAGTGGGGCCCGCATGGTGCCATTCAGCTCTCAGGGACACTGCTAGCCTGACTTTGTGGGGCCAAGACCCAAGTGTCCACTCCATGCCAACATTGTGCCCTGGAGCATGTGACACCTGCACCTGAAAGTCACCATGTCAGGACTGTGTCTTTTATCACTCCATCATTTTCCTTATCAACCTATTACAGCTTCCTTCTTTCCATTGAGAGAAGGTGTTGACTTCCATGCTTGGATGCACTGCTGGCCATGTGTTTCTCCTTACCTGGTTTCTTCTCTCCCTGTGTTTCTCCTGACCTGGTCTCCCTACTCCCTACCTGGAAATGATACATGGGGATGAATTCTGTAAAGGTCCCCAATAACAGGTCTGTGATGCTCTTCAGGTGGGAGGTCGTCCTGGAAACCCTGTCCCTTGCCCACTTTCAGATCTCCTGTCTAGCCCACACCATGCAGGGCTCCTGCAAGAAACCCAGTCACTGCGGCTGTCAGAGCAGCTGGGCTGAGGGGTGAAACAATGCGTGAGTGCCTGTGGTCCAAGCCTAGACATGCATCATGCTCTGAGATGGCACTTCAGGCACGTACACATCTCACAGCAGGTCAAGGACATTTGTTTAGGACACCAGAACACAGTATGCAGAGACTACAGGGAATGCACCTGCAATAAAATGTAAAAGACCAAAAGCAGCAGTGAAGTATTTGTCACAAGATAGGCCTTTTCTCTGAGGCAAAGCAGCTGAACTGCCTTTGCTCCAAGTCATCAGCACACTGATGTGCCCAGGCAGTTTTCAAAACAGCAAAGTAATTATTATTTAAAACACAAGCAGAAATTCCTAGAAGGGTTTGAACCTCTGCTTGTTATTAACGTGATCTACGGTCATGCTAAAGCTCATGCTCAGAACCTTCCATGTGCCATCTCTATTCCTTGTGACAAACCTCTATCATGGTACTTGTGGTGGACACTGTTGTCTGCCTTCCTAGCTGCCATGTCCTCACCCCGCTTCCACAGCAGATCCTGATTTGTTCTGCAGCCAGCTCCTTCCCATCCCCACATGGGCAACCTGATTAGTTAAGCAAATCAATGCTAAGCATTTCTCTGGCCACAGTTACTCAAAGTGGGAGGGGACTAATGACCATAGCCCGGACTGATCTTAAGGACATGTCACAGCTGGGGAGCTGATCCTCTCATTCACAGGGTGAGAAGAGAGTGGCACACAGACCCAACTGCCGCTGGTAGCCACCTGGTGATCTCAGGGAACCATCCTTATTATGGCACCCAAGCTGAACAGATGGAGAGGGAGACCTGGGTCCCTAAAGCCATTATTGAGCTGCTGGTTCTGTCCATCCTGCCTCTGGGCTTCTTGAAGTGAGGGAGAAGACATTTTTTAATTCCTGCTTCAGGGTGAAGTGGAATTACTCTTGTACTTGGAAAAGTTCTAATTGATCTAGGACTATTCCCTGAAGTTACTGATGAAGAAACTAAGGCTTAAGAGACTCATTAACTCTTCTAAGACTACATAGCTAGTAAAGAGTATAAAATCCAAGGATAATTTGACTCCAAAGTCCAAACTCTTAGTTTCTATTACATATAGGTTCTTACAGTAATAATACATGGAAATTTTATAGTTCACTTTCATTGAAGGGAAGAAAAGTAATTTAAATCAATCTTGTCTCCCAAGATCTCAGAACACTATTATTTTGCACTAATTATTTTGCAGAATGAAATTCTTTTAAAAATTATTATAAAGTTAAAATTTTCCACTCTACTCTTTCTCCAGTTTCCTCCTCAGCTAGGTACACAGCAGGCACTAAATGTGTGTTTATTGTCCCCAGCAGGGAATGGTGGCTCCCAGGAAGATCCTTGGGTCTCTGGGACCATTTCTGTATCATAGTAATCCCTGGAACTCCACTTGAATATTGAGCCAGAAAATAGTAATGGGCCCTTTTAGTACTGGGAGAGTAGGTTAAGTTCCCAAAGTTTGATATACACAGTCTCATTTGAACCTCAGTAGCCCCAAGAGAAAATCAAGGCAGGCAGGTTTTCTATTTTGCATGTGAGGGGAAGAAAGTCTGGACAAGTGGTGACTCCTGGCACGCTGAACACTGGAGGGTCTGATATTGGTGTTAGGAGCCTGATGGCCACAGGCTCCTTCCTCCCTGTGGATTGAGGCCCAGTGAGGACTCTCCAGGGAGGAGGCAGACCCAGCTGGGAGGATGCCAGCAGAGGTCTTTGGCCTCTAAAGCCTCAGCCCTTAGCTCCAGGTGCATCGGTAAGCTGTGGCTTCCAGCTGTCTCAGGCAACTTATTAGATGTGCCCTCCCAGAAGGTTCCCTGAACTTTACCACCTGCACTTCCAAAAGATGATGCAGAGAGCAACCACCCTGCTTGTAATTGAGCCATCTGGTCCACTCGACACTTCTCTGGTGTAATTCATAGAGATTGTTTTCTTTCTTTCTTTGTTTTTTTAAAGACTCGACTTCATTATAGAGAAGCCTCATTCCCAGTGGATCCACTAATCAGGGAAATCACTGAAGCTCTCAAAGGGAGATGCCTCTAATAATTCACTTTATTATGACTCCATCTAACACTAAGAACTTATTTTCTTGATTTCCTCCAATTGTCTCTAAAGTGAGACAATTTCCCTATCAGCCTTCTGACAGCCTACCCTACATTACCCCATGGCAGGCTTTATTTGCACTCAACGTGAGTTTAAAACTCAGAATAGTTTGATGAGATTAATATGAGGTGTCTCTTCAAAAGCCGAGTGGTATAACAATTTAGCAATGCATCTTCTAACTATGTGAAATGAAATATTAACTTCGCAAATGTGGTGACAGGTTAGAATATCATTGGTCTCCAAGGCAATGACAGCTTCTGATCAACACATCACCATCACCCCTGGGAAAGGTGTGACCCCTCTGTCAATCACACTACAACAGGTATGCTACAGGCTCTGAGAGACCTGAGACACCGTCTCCAGCCTCAGGGAGGCAACACTAGCAGAATGAACCGGTGATTGAAATGGCACGAGATTGAGAGACACGATGGGTGACACAGACGCCAGGAGATGTTGAGAAAAGAAGGAGATGATCCACAGGAAAGATATGAAATAATTGCTAGAACATAGGCAATACGTACCAAGGGCTACTTGTGCCTGCACCATGCTAGGCACCTGACAACACCTCTGAATTCAGACCTGATCACAACTCTACAAGATAAGTCTGACTCCACCTAAGCTCAAGTAACTGTCATTGTTGCAAAGTGCATGGTCTTGGTTCTCCTCCAGGACCCCAGATCTGGGGTCATGAGTCAGGCCAGGTAAGATCCCATTCCCTGTGCTGTCCTCTGGAAGGGGCTTCTCATCTTCATCCCACTGTGCACGCTGAATAGTAATCATATGTTAATTTGCCTGCAGACCAGGTGGTGAAGATCACGGTGGGGTTTCATTTATCACCGTACCCTTGGCACCTTGCACAGAGCCTGACACACAGCTGGCACTCAGCAGATGCCCATGGAATCAGTGAATGAGTCTAAAAGCTTTCAGTTCCCCTGGGGCTGGGGTGAACGCTCATTTCTCTGCAAGCCATCCTGACTCTCCTTCTGCTGAGCCCCCCTCCTCCTTCGCCCATTGAAATAGAAGTCATCTTGGAGGCAGTGGCCAAACACTCTCCACTTTTTACCCTCCCTGTACTCTGCCCAGACCCAGTACCTTGCTGATTCCATAGCATAGGATCCAGAAACTGATTAAAGTAGGTGGGTTGTGACCTTGCTAAAAGACATCAGCTTCAACTTGGAATTTTTGTGCAGACAGAAGTGGCAGCTGGATTCCCCTGGAAGGCAAGTTACTAGAGAGAGCTCCCATAGGAAACAACCACTCCATGGGACCTCCTCAGGACAACTGAAACTTTAAATTGCCCCTTACTAATTCAAAACCAGTTCCTTAACTAAACGACCTGAGCAGGAAAACAATGGAAGGACTTGTATTTGCCACACGTGGAAAGCAAAAAACACCACGGCACTGAGAGGATAACAGCATGCACATGAACAAATAAACATTTTCATAATTTGCTTACTAATTAAAATAGCAATACAATCAAATCCAATTAACATGGATTGGTCTGTGGGGCTTTAAATCAGAAGAGC
>PVJI01011416.1:0-56133 GCA_004026765.1 Micronycteris hirsuta | reverse complement strand
GTGTACCTGTTCAAGCCATCAATTGTCAATTTAATTTTGATAAAAATTATTCCTCATTGCTGCGTGACACAGGAGAAGTAGTAGTATACACTGCATTAGGAAACGTGGTTTCTGGCTTCTCTTTTGCCACTCTTGGTCATCTTTGGGTAAGTCACTTGCTGCTCTGTACCTCAGTGCCTCTAGCTACAGGAGGAGGGTAGCAATAGTACCTGCCTCGCTGCCTCTCAGGGTTACTGTGGTGATAAGTGAAGTAAACTTAAGATGTTTTCTGATAATGAAAGAAATATAATAAATTAGTATCATTGCCATTTGTTTGTTTTTTGGTTGTGACTGATCGTGGACCATAAAACAATTCTCTCCAAGTTCATTTATCCTGAGGTCAATATTCATAATATCGTGCCTGCATACCTGCCTGAGTAAAAGTTTTACAATGTGGCCACTACCAGTACAGGTATTCCTGGTGGTCGAATGTATTAGAAAAGTGTGTCATTTGAATTTCAGCTCTCATCATTCACTGCTAAGTGACCCTGGGGGAATTTATTCTTTCTGTGCTTCAGTTTTCCCATCTGTAAAATGGTTTTGAGGGTAAATGATAAAGATTATGCAAAGTGTTTAACACACTGCCAAGTGTTATGATAGGCCTTTAATAAGTGCTAGTGTTCTCCCCTTGAAACAAGCAGTAGGGAGCCCAGTGTTTGCAAAACAGATTTTTAAAAAATAAAGGAACCCTGAGGGGTTATGATTAACACGAATTTATTTTTATTTACCTTTATTTTTATCGTTGACGTTATTACAGATGTCCCCGTTTCCCCCTCTGTTGCCCACCTCCACCCAGCCCCCTCCCCCCTTCCCTCTGGCCATTAGCATCCGCTGTCTGTGTCCATGGGTTATACCTGTCTGCTCTTTAGTTAATCCCTTCACCTTCTTTCATCCAGTTCCCCCTCCCCCTCCCCTCTGACAGGGGTATCCATGCCTGTTTCTATTTTGTTCGTCAGTTTATTTTGTTCATTAAATTCTGCATATAAGTGAGATCATACGGCATTTGTCTTTCTCTGACTGGCTTATTTCACTTTGCATAATAACCTTCAGGTCCATCCATGCTATCGCAAAAGGTGAGATTTCCTTCATTTGTATAGATGGGTAGTATTTCCCTGTGTAAATGTATCACAGCTTTTGTATCCACTCACCTACTGATGGGCACTTGGGCTGTTTCCAGACCTTGGCTAGTTTCTTGTCAAATTTTGCTGCAGCTGAGAAAGTGAGGCGCATCTGTACTTGTTTTCTAATAAAGTCATATTGGAAAACATTTTAGTTTTTGTTTTGCATACTTAGTATTTATAGGTTTCTTGATGGATGTATTACAGAATGTAATCTCTTTTTATTTTATTACAATTTGAAATGTTACAACTTCAAATGATTTTTGTTATTTATGTGGGATTTATATCCTATGTATTTTCAGAAAAGTTTAAAAATTGTTTACAAAATTAAGCCCAATAGAAAATATAGCATTTAGCCCTGGCTGGTGTAGCTCAGTAGATTGAGCGTGGACTGGGAACCAAAGGGTCGCCAGTTCGATTCCCAGTCAGGGCACATGCCTGGGTTGCAGGCCAGGTCCCCAGTGAGGGCCATATGAGAGGCAACCATACATTGCTGTTTCTCTCCCTCTCTATCTCCCTCCGTTCCTCTCTCTCTAAAAATAAAAATAAAATTTTTTTTAAAAAAGAAAATATAGCATTTAAAAGTGACCTTGGAACAAAAGTAAAAGCAGGAAAATCTAGAGGTGCAAAATACCACCGAGGGAAAAGGAGAGCAGGAGCTCTTCTTGTTTGTCGCATCCTTGTCCTTTGATCATCAATTTTCATTGTCCCTCTTTGAGTGTCCCCTACCTCCCTCCTGGCCCTGTGTCCTCATTATTTGCAGGAATGGGGCACCTGGGAGCTTGGGAGGGTGGTGGGAAATGAGCCATAGCTGCCCGAGAATTCGCGGCACACAAATAGAATGTGTACATTGTTTTTGTTGCCTTGGCAATTTTTCCTGAGTCGAGAGCTTCAAATATTGCATCTTCAAGTATGTTGTCTCTAGCCTGGGATGTAACCTAACTTTCTCTCTTTATTTGAAATGTTTCTGGGCCGGGAATGGTCGAACAAATGACTTCAGGCAGTCTGATTACATAAAAAAGGATTTTGATACATAGCTTTCTGTTTATGAATTTAAAATGACTATTTTCTCTTTAAGAAGAGTGCCTTTGAGGAATGTTTAATGGAGGTTTATGCTGTTATGGATATTTCAACCTAATGGTGTAATGAACATATGTCATTAATCCTGTTCCTACTGGGAATTTGTCTTTTTTTTTTTTCTTTGAGCACTAGAGGGTAACATGAGTAAATGTTTTCAATTTTAGCACATCATTCATTTTAAATGTAAGTTGACAAGTTGAAGATATGAAAAATAAGAAATCTAGGTGATCAATTTTTTAAAAAGTGGAAGCCACTAAACTGTGTTGACAAGAATTCCTCATGACTTCTTCCTTCTGTGTTGGTATTAGCACAAAGCAGCTTCTTGCCGCATCTTCTATTTTTAGTCTTCGCTTACATCTGTGCCTGCTCTGCTCTTCCCCACCCCAAAGACTTTTTTGGTATGTTTGCTGCTGGAACCAAAGTCAAATGATTGGAAAGGAGGGAAGGTTAACATTTAAGACGTAAACTTAAGAGATTACACATTCATTGTTTTCTGCTCACTAAACCCTGGGAGAAAGAGACGGTTTGATCTGTTTTTATTCCCCTTCTTTTCTTCCAAGATTATTTCATTACAAAAGTAATATATATATATATATAATTTTGTAGAAATCCTAAAAAATAGAAAACCTTAAAGAAAAAGATCACATATAATTCCTCCGCCCAGAGTGAACCGCTATGGTTCTGTGAGTGACATCTTTATTTTATGTGTATGTGAGTTCCTGCCATGGGACAGGTTAGTACATTTTTTTTTTTCAGTTAGCCATATACTGTAAATATGTTCACATTATTACGATTTGTTTTACATCATCACTTTTGATGGCTCTGTGGTGTTCTCTCTATCATATAAATCTAGACAGGGACAAAACGCGTATCTGAAGACAAAAGCCTTCGCAGTCAGAACCCTCCCAGTCTGTAGCTCCCAGGCACTCATGAGGACCTGTGCCGTGCCTGCTGAAGGCTGGCTGCTGGGGCGATCGGTCCAGAGAACTCTAGGACTGTCAGAAGGGTCCATACTGCTCCCCCTCTGCCTTTTCACACCTGGTGCCTCAGCTCCGTGGGGGCTGAAAAAAGCCTGGGAGAGCCTTTCTCGGCTATCATTGTTCAAAGCAAACAAGATAATTTATATACAATATATTTTTCTTAAGAGAAAACATGTAGTCTGCAAGGACTCTTTGAATCCTTTTAATTATAAGTAATGAGTCCTGTGAACTTTATATTGACAACCATTTAATTCTCTCATCCTGTGGGATGTAGTTTCACACTCTGATTTATGAGTCTAATCTCTATTCCAGCTCCATCTTTAAAGAATTGTGTAATTTGCAAGAGGCTGGGTACCCTTTCTGGCAGGGAGGAGGCCAACGGAGTGACTGGGTGCTTATATCGGAACATGTACATAAATGTTTCTTTCTTGTGTTTCGTTTCAAGTAGTCAAAGAGTAGTGATCCATCAGTCACACTTTGCCGGGCCAGAAATGCTGCACTGCAGCAGAGACATTGGAAAACGTGGAGATAGCGTGCACTTAGGCAGTGCTCAAGTCGCCCCGCATAAATAGTGGATGCCGCTGCTCCCTTTTGTTTTTCCCAGCGGACTAGTCCTGGGGCCTGGAGCTGTGCACCTCAGGAACCTGAGTGGAGAGCGAGCCCAGTGAAGGAGTCCTAATTGCACCAAATCAAAGCTCCTTGAGTCAGCCGGGTCATTAACTCCCCGATATTTAATTACTTTACTAGCTGCGCCACTGCTGGAAAATGTCATCAGGTCCTTGTACTGAATCTCCTAAACAATGCATTTTCCCTTTGAATGGTTTACATTTTCTTGTACTACAGAAAGATCAGGAAAGCATTTTGACATTCTGGTAAGCTGGAGGTGCCAGCTGCTGTGTCCTCCGCCACCATTGCTCTCCCAGGCCTGCGTCTCACTGCAGGCCAGGCCCTGCAGAAGGAACGTAATTCGAAGACTTAGCAATGACCAAAGACCCAGGTCTGTATTAGGGATTTGAAATAGATCCTTGGCCTGGGGGTCTTGTTTGTCCATTTGTTTCTCTCATCTATGAGAACTGTCATGTGTGGGGAATTGGGGGAGAATTTTTAACTTAATTTCTTGACATTATTTTCATGGCTCGATTCATTCAGTCCTAGGTACCAGTCTAATAACACATGAAGAACTTAATGCAGCATCTTCCCTTAAACAGCTATAAACATCTCAGATATTTAATATTCCCGAAGGCGTGTTTTATTTTATGTTTTGAAATATGGTTTCACCGTGAACAAAAGTGTTTTTTAAGATTCTAGTTATTTTGCTCATGTAATTTGTGTGAGTTAACTAATGGTGGAGACATATTTATAAGGCAAAATAAATAAAATCTGCACCATTGGAAATAATTGTGAGATTTAGTTTCTTAAATAAATTTAATAAATTCAGCTTATAATTATTACATTTTTTGGAGAGTCTAATTCATTTGTCACCATAATTATTTTATTGATCATAATCTTTTAAATTACTTTCTTAAGCTGAAAAAAAAGACAAAATCCTGACTTAATTTACAATTTCCCAGTTTCTTTGACTAATACATATGTATAGACTTATGTAACTACTTTTAATATCTTCTGCTATATAGTGCGCTTCACTGTGTTAATAAAATAAATATTTAATTCTTCCCCCCAAATTACTTTCTTTTGTGTTTTATCATTTCACATAGAAGGAGCCCCATATATGTTAATATGTGCAGTGTTTGGTAGGATAACTCTGAAGTACAATGAATTTTACTTGAGAAAACCAATCTATTATAATTTTTGTGCTGGCCAAGTGGATTTATTCTTCCCAAATTTAGTGCACTTTCATTGTGATAATACATCAGTGGTTCTTAGCTCGTTGCCTGGCTCATAGCAAGTACTCAATAAGTGTTAGCAGTTGTGAATACTTTCATTATATTCACCAAAACATTTCAGTTCATTTTTTTGCCTATAGTAGCAGCTTGTGTATTTTTGTTTGAAACAATTAAATCTCCAAGTATTTACATAGTTGTACAGAATTAAAAGGAAAGTAAACTCAGAATAAATTTTAATGAAATATATTTCCCAGAAGCTAGTAAAATAATTTAAATTCATTTCATAGTCACCTCTAATTTAAAACTCTTTTCATTTATCATTAATTTCATTTAATGATAAAAGAATACAAAACCACATAAGGGAAATCTTTGACATAACAGCAATAAAAAGCTTATTGTCTGGTTAAAACATTTCAGCACTTTGTACTATCTTTAAAATTCTATATTCATCTAGGTCCCAAATGCTTTATGCTTAAAATACAATGAATTAGCATGAAGAGTCATTGAATGGAAGAAACTGTTAGGCTACAAGTTCAGGATAACTTCTAAAGGTCCATATCTCAATATTTAAATTATTGTTCAATGGTTTTTGCAGTTATAGAGTTACATAAATTAAGAGTGCGTAGTTTAAGTTAGATGACTTTTCAGTCTTTTAAAAGACTGACATCAAGAGTGCTTGCCTTTTAAAATTTACAAGTATTTTTCCTGCTTTGTTATTATATCATGACTGCTATTAACACCACACTTGAAATGTTTAAAATTGTTCACACTAGGTCTCAGTTTTGCTCCCTTAGTTAAGGCTCAGCAAGAGAATCGCTATGATTTAATAAAAGGATTTGATCATTGCTGCTAATGTGACAGCAGGAATTGGAAGCCATCTGATTTCTTAGCTGGTTCTGTTAATTCAGTAAGGGCTTCATACTGCCAGTTGATGGCTGCTAAGTCACTAAAGTTAACATAGAGGTTTTGGAGAAAATTCTGTTCCAAGGATACATGAAAATATGAGCATATTTTAAACTACCTGCGTAATCAATATGCCTTCTGTTGGCCAGACTTACACAATTTAACTTTGAGAGATTACTACTTGATGTGTTACCTGCAAAACAGAAAGTTTACCAAATAGATATTAGGAACCTGTTACTTTTCTCCGCTATTAGTCTCTTGAATTAGAGTCAGTTCTTAGGCTTCCTAGGTTATATGTATTTTACAGATTCTTTGTATTCTGCCTTACATTACTCATTAGCACCTCCAAAGTAGGATGGTATGATAGAAGGAAATAAGCAAGCAAACAAATAAGTATATTTTAAAAATTCATAGGATAAAATTTAAGACAAAGAGATTTTGAAGATCCTCCAACCCAGTATTTTTCCATCAGCTCACTTTCCCTTCAATCTCCTGTCCTGCAGATTGAAGGCCAGACAGGGTAAGAAATGCGTTCTAGAGCACAGAGAACTGCAGAGCCGGGCAATTGCAGTGTGACCTGGGTCCCAGGTTTCCTCGTTTTGTTCAGCATTCTTTCCAGAAGGAGCTGAATCAATGGAAAACTTTATTGTCCACAGTTTACTGTGGAATAGAATGAATTACCCAAGGGAAGCATGCCTAACACACTTCTAAAGGTTTTCGAGTGCTTGGTGGTAGGGTGGGCCTGTTGCTGGAGCGGGCCCACCGCCAGAGCCCAAGACGGATGAATGGCAGTGCTCCAACACAGTATAGAGGAATGAGTGCTAAGACTTAGCTGGGAAACTTATTTTTTAAATTAACATCTATCATTTGGTTCAACTATACTTTTAAAGTCAGAGAGAGAACAATAATTCCATTTCTTCATGCATTCTCAAACTTTGATCTATTCTATTTAATTTACAAGTCCATGAAATAGTTCAGCAGGGATGTTATATTTTTTCTCCCATGAAGTGCATTAGGCCATTTGAAGTCATCCTTTTCGTGATTATTGTCTGCTTAAAGAACAATTAAATTGTATAATTGAAATTTGCAAAGAGAGAACTCACATATCCCCACCAAAAGAGGAAAAGGTTAGTACGAGGTGATGGATGTGTTAATTAACTAGATGGGGGGAGGCTTTCACAATGGACACGTATATCAAATCACCATGACTTACACTTTAAATATTTACAAATTCAGATGTCAATTACACCTCGATGAAGCTGGACAAAAGAACAACTCAGCATGGCTCAATCATGCCTTGGAATTTCTCTGGGAAATATTTAAACTATTGGGCCCCAAAGCATATTAAGTATGCAGCCTGGAAATTGTTTTTTAGAAAAACTTTTAATCTCAATATGATAAAGTCAGTTTAAGACTCCGGTAGGCAATTGTGTTTGAAAATAATTTGTTTCAATCTGATTTAATACAATGAACTTAATATATCTAGATCTCCCTTTTGTCAGACTGCCTCTATCTGCCTCCACACTGCCACCCCAGCTGCTGTTTTAAATCATAAATTTGGTGGCCCGTTATTTTGTTTTAAAAACATTTTAGAGATTTTTATTTTTATTTTGCTTTGTAGACTCTTCAAGAAGCTGCTTTACAAGCTGTGGATTTAATAATTTGATCTTAAATTCAGATACTGACTTGGATTGAAATCCCAGCTCTCCCATTTGCTAAGCTAAGCAAGTTAAACTTTTGGGGCCTTATCTGAAAAATGGAAATAAAAATAGTACATATGTTTGAGTTATAATGAGGAGTAAATAAGATAATGCATTCGAGTGCTTAGCCTAGTGTTCAGCATATAGAAGTATCGATAAATATTAACTAGTGCTATTTATTATCATAGAATTAAAATTCCTAAGTCTATGTACTTGAATCCAGCCTGTTGTTAGTTCTTCATCTTCTGCCATTTCCTCCGCCAGTCCCCTCACTCTTGAAACTCACATGCGTACTCCTCACTCCAGTCCTAAAACCCGTTTAGAGCCTCAAACATGCCAGGCTTTTTCATGCCTCTGTCTTTGTGTGGACTGTGCTCTCTGCCTGGGCTGCTGCTCAGCCCGTTGTTCTGCTCATCCCTTCCATCCCTTAAGACTCTGCTCACAAATCCGTTCTGACATGGTGTGTCCAAGGCTTCTCTATGAGAGACTTTATTGTACCCTTTGCAGTTGTCTCTACGACTCGTCTGCTTTCTTAAATCATAAGCTCTTCGAGGGCAGTGACTGTTTTGCTCTCTGTATTCAGCACACTGCTAGGAGCATTGTTAACACTCAGTAAATACTGAAAGAATGAACACTTGAATGAATTACTAGGCTTGCTTTGTAACCCAGTGCAGGCGGCCATCTGCTTTTCATAACTGAATTTTGATAATTGCTTATCTAGTAGACAAGGAGACAGCCAACCCTTACTACATTTTATTGTTTCTATTTGGAACAGCACAAAAGTTAGGCATTTCGCCTGGTTCGTGGATGCCATCTGGTGGAGAAAAGAGAAACTATAGGTGCATGCTTAACCAAAACCACAAGGAAGTTACGATTACTGTCCATTTATATAGTAGTTTCCACTGTTTCGTGGTGGTTTCCAGAAGCATAGTCAGGAAACACTCCCTGGTAATTGTTCTCTCATTCTTGTACATTTGGTTCTTAATATTTTAAGGAGTTGGTCAATCATGTATAAGGTTTGAAAACATTAATTTGGCTAATAAGATGTATGTAACTAAACATTAGTGACTTGTTCCAGTATGTGATAGCATAAAACTCAAAAGTTTGTAATGCTTGTTTAGGAAAATACTTAAACCCTATGACTTTAGGAACTTTCTAGACTCCAGCTGCTTTTCTGATTGCTTTAGCTTAGGTAGAGAACAGTGAAAACTGTGGCAGAGACTCTAGGGTAGGTGGTCCATCAGGTGTATACAGCTCTAAGTTTCTAGCTTGCATATGGATTTTTTCCTAACAAAATGGGGAAAATATACTGCAAAGTGATTTAAGGTAAATGGAGTATCTAAAATTTGGATATTGAAATCTTTCAATGTTTCTGCGACACTGAAGTCTTTTGATTCATTTATTCACCAAACATTTACTGAGCTAATGCCTAATATTGCACAAAGTACTGAAGAACCAGAGATAAAAGACACAGTTTCAATTTTGGCCCAAATAATGAATATTTAAGTAAGAATAAAAAGCTATATAAATTTGCCTAAGACAAATCATACAAACTCCATTTACATTTTCTAAGTTTCTTATGTTCATTGTCCCATCCATGTGCATTATAAATATCATACATATAGCTACCATTTTAGTCATGCTGTTTTTACAGATTTTTAAGAGAATATGAATCTAAAGGAAAATTTTCTATGATTTCTAATAAAAAATACATATGCATTTATATCTCATGTATTTACATTTTTTACTTGAACTTTACTTACCTGAATGTAAGACTTTTTTCCTCCTCATTTCAACCATCTGGAGCACTATAATGGACCAGGAAGTGTACAAAAAAGGACTAACATGAAAATAACAATCACACAGCCCATGCACCTTTCTCCAACAAGAAGGTTAAGCATTTCCCAAGACTTTAGGCTAGACTATTGTGCATAAAGTAGCTGCCTAGAGGCAGGACCATCTGCCTGTGGAGGGAGACCCTAGACCTCATCACAGCCATCAGGACGATTTGGTGCGGGAACCAACCTCACGTGCAGAGACACGCATGCACGTTACCGTCGTCTTCGTATTCTGAAGATGGCATTAAACCATAGAAAGAAAGACAGAAAGAAAGAAAGACAGACGGACAGAAAGAAAGAAGGAAAGGCAGGCAGGCTGGATTTTCTTCTGTGCATTCTCTCTGAGAAGCTGTGACAGTGTGTGTTTTACTTTAGAAACGTTTCCTCCAGAAGGAGTTAAATAATTTTTCATCATTGAAGAGTAGTAAAGTTGAGTTAAATGGGACATTCACTTATATGGAACTCTTCATTCCCTGATGGCACTTGCTAAATGATGTATTATGGAATTGAACTATCATTTATAGAACTTTCATTTGAAAAATTACTTAGGACACACACACACACACATATATATATATATATATATATATATATACATATATATATATATATATATATATATATATATCTGAATTTAATTTTCTCCTTAACCAAAGAACTAGAAAGGACCCTGAAAATTTACCTAGTTCTTGGGAAGAATATGATTAAAGTATTATACGTAAAGGTGAAACATATAAAATTTTGTTTTGTACAGCACTTGAAGGAAAGATTTCAACCAGAACTGGCAACTTACTTTATAAATAGCTATTCAAAGCAAAAATGGCCAGCCACCTGTCTTCTACAGTTTTATTAACCTTCACTTTTTAATTGCCTGAACGTGGATGTATGATTTCTGTCAGAACAGAAGGCTTGGTTTGTTGAGTGTGTCTCATAAGTCACGTTGATTTGTTTAGTGACTTCTTTTATCCTAGGGCACTTAGATCAACACAATATATTTTGAAGAAGAATTGTAGGTACTACTTTGGGGAATAAAAGGAAATTAACAATCGCTTATTGTAGATAGCAAAGTTCATACTTTTTCTAGACTGACTATTTTTATACTGATTTATGACATTTGGAAATTGCTTGTTGCAGCAATAAATCTTTAGGTGGATCTTCCTTGGACATAGACTGTCTGGGTCTAGGGCATAAAGATCGGACACCGCTCTATAGCAGATGGGCTTTGCTTGCCATTTCAGAGACACTGGCCCTGACGAAGCAATTCATTATCTTCTAAGTTTGAAGCAGCTGTGGATTACTACAATTATGGATGTATTATGTCCCTGCCAGTCTACTGTGAATCCGAATCCAAACTTTGCATGCTCCTTTGGAACCTTGTTCATTTTGTCCTGATTATGAGGTTCCTGACAAATGACAGTTTGGAGAATCCAAAGTTGTTTAAGGTAGTTTCTTAGGAGGCATCGCTAGTTGCCCGTTGTTTTTAGAGTGCCTAATGATCTTTTCATTTTCAATGTTACATCAGGTTAAAGCAGCCACTCTGTATCATGTCTGGCTGCATTTTTATCTACCCATTTCCTTTGAGGATTGCTACAGGGCTACAATTTCCAAGGCTCCCTCTGACTACTTAGGTTGTATGGGCAAGTGGAAAGAAAGAAAATATTTAAGAAATCTCTTTGGGGTATTAGAGTTTTTAATTCACTTTGTTGGATTTGCACAGTAAATTGTACGTATTTATGTTTTAGAACTGATCGAATTGTTTTGTGACCACCTCCTCAGTCATTTCTGTCGCTAGATTATGAGTTATTTCCAGGTAAAAACTCTATACAACTTACTTTTATACACTTGGAACCTAACACAGTGCTCAACACATGAAGGCACATAATGTGAGCTAAACAGTGTCAATGATACACACACACATACACACACACACATTTTGCTTTAGTTTTCATCCATCTATCTAGACTAGGGTTTGGCAAACGTTTCTTGAAATGAGCCATATGGTACATATTTTAGGACAGACAATATGTAAATAGTTGGGTGGGGTTGTGTTCCAATGAAACTTTATTTACAAAAAACAGGTGTTTGGGCCATAGTTTGCCACCCTGGGTTTAGGCCAAGGCTCATAAACAGGTTTCATTTTGTATGCTAATTCTGGTTGATTGGTGGTGCCTGGAATACTATGTTGAAAGGGATTCTCAGGGTGGGTCTGTGTTTCATGGCAAATAATTCTCTGATTGATTAATAATGTCTGCCATAAACATGATTTTTATCCTCTGTTTTAAGAACACTAGCCTGTGCAGATGGTTGCCTTTATTTTATTTTATTTTATTTTTTTGCTTTGAGTGCCAGAGACCTCGGTTTTTAATTCATCTCTAACAAAGAAAAAGAATCTTAGGGATATATTTTGTGTCTCAACTTTGTTCTTCGCTCCATCTCAATTGAACTATCTTATTTTTCTTTGCCTATACAAAATATTTATGAGCCCAGGCAGGTGTGGTTCAGTGGATTGAGTGCCGGCCTGCGAACCAAAGGATCCCTGATCAATTCCCAGTCTAGGACACATACCAGAGTTGCGGGCCAGGTCCCCAGTAGGGGGCGCGCGAGAGGCAAACACACATTCATATTTCTCTTCCTCTCTCCCTTCCCCTCTCTAAAAATAAATAAATAAAATCTTTAAAAAATAATATTTATGAAAGTATAGATTTTATTGAAGAGTAAGGACTATAAGAGGTATGCAGAGGCTTATCTGCAAAGCATTGATAATCATACCTACCTTTTAGGGCTGTTGTGAGGAGTAAATGAAGTAATTTATATGTGTAAAGTACCAAGCATAGTACCTGGCACACAGTAAGTACTCAGTGAATAGTAGCTGTTAAATACATGCCTGCTGAAGAGCTGGGCCAGCCCACCTTATTTAGGGTTTCTCCAGCCCTCCTCCCAAATAGGTGGGAAAACCACTGCAGATGTGAATACTCTTTCCATTGCCCAGATTTCACCTTTCCAAATACAGTCTCTCCCGGGGGCAATACTAGCTACCCTGTGCAGTCAAGTCCTTTGCCCCTCTTCTGTTTGTGGGGAGCTGTCTGCATGGAATAGGGCCATGTATCTAAGGCAAGAAGGTAATGAAGGATTCAGCATGGGGAGACCACTGGACTTCTTTCTTACCCTATTGCAGCAACTTCCATGCATTTCTGAAAAGAGAGAAGCTCGTTTTAGTTTTATTCCTCTGACTTTTAGGGCAAGAATTTTACAATTTGGGACATGATTCCAAGCAATTTGATGCTTATCAGTTGCCACTATTTTACCTTCCAGTTCTCTTCATGAACAAACACATTTTCTGACTTAAAAACAAAATGAATAGTGTAAGGCACCCACGTGTGTTACGATGCTTTATGTTATTGCAGAGAGGTCAAAACTTGGTGTAAATTCATCCCTTGAGAGGACTGTGGAAGGAGGGCCCGAGGCTCTAGCCGTTGCCTCTGCAAAGCAAAGACGGGCAATGGTGGGAGGACTGGGTGAGAAGGGGAAAGAGTGAAGAATACATGAGGTGTGGACTGGGCAATCAAGGCTTCGGAACCTCACCTTGCTCTAACTCGGATTCTTTATAATAAACCCATATTTTAAAAAAGTACAGAAACGAATCTCCTGTCCCTGGGCCCCGCCATAACAGCAAGTTATCATTGGTTCTGTTTGGGCAAGTGTAGTGCACATTGCTGTCTTCCTCCCGTTTCTCATCAGAGCGGAGGCAGGAATCCAACGCCGCAGAGCATGAGTCCCTCTTGAAGCCTTCCCTCCTGTAGACTGCAACTTCTGTGCACCCCTGGCTTCCACTTGTCTGCAGTTTTGAAAATTCATGTCAATAAAAATGCTCTCTTGACTGCCTATATTGACCTTTTCTTCCTCCTTCAACCTTCCCCTTTGCCTGTGAACCCCCTGATCAAATTTTGGATCTATGCTGAAGCCTCATTCTCAGGGAGGCCGCCCTTCTCCCCATCAGGCTGTTTAGATTTTTTCCCCCACCTCAAAGAACCTTGTTTCTTTCCTTAGAGCACGTCTGTTTAGTGAGTATTTGGGTAGTTTTTGTCTCCCACTAGATGGTAAGCAGCATGAGAGCAGAGACATGTCTACTCTCTTGCCCACCTTTATTCCTACCAACTAGCAGTGCCCGGCACCTGGTAGACTCGAATATTAATTGAAGGGGTATAGCCCACACCTGCATCCCTGCTCATCCAGCTGTTGCCTTTCAGAGTTGAAGCAGGATATGTCTTTCTCTGTAAGTCCATGAACTATTTGCCCATTCACATTTTAAAACGTGTCATTTTATATTTACACAAGCAGGTGCATTCACTGCTGAAATTATAGCTTTTCCATGCAATTAGGTATCCCATTTTCCTCTTGCTAAAATAAGATACCCTTTCAAATCTGTATGCAAAGTTATACAACACTGCTGGTGATGCTGATTTGCTTTTCTTTCTGTTACATTTTGCTGCGACTTTCCAGGCTTCAAAATTCCACTGGTGGTCCCCAGCTGAGGTCAAGCTAATGCTCTGTCCCTGCTGGGGCACAGATGAGAGGAAATCACTGTGTTTTCAAGGTGCTTTGCCACAGGTCATTTTGTGGCCTGTCTCACACAGCTTGCTGAGACTTGCTTGACTGCCCACAAGCTGTTGGAAAAGGGTTCCAGGTGCTTATGCATTGAAATACTCAAGGTCAGTTAGCTTGCTTTAGGGATGGCTCAGCCTTTCAGAGACCGTGCAGGTTGGCAATTTTATACAATAAAAAAAACAAAAACAAAAAAACTTGTGGCACTGAGGGTATAGGCTGTGTGAGAATGTCACTGTATACACTCAAGATTTTGACAAGAATTAAAAATATTTACTTGCCAAACAGTCTTGGGGGATGCAGAAGGCTATTATTGTAGAGAGTCTGATACAAATCTGGATGTACATCAGAATTCGTTGTAGAGCTTTGTAAAAATACACATGCCTAGACCTTATAACGCTGGAACTCTAAGGGGTAGAAACTGGTGGGTTTCATTCTTTAGTGAGCTTGTTAAAATGTAGCACAAGTTTAAAATGCAGATTCCAGAGTCATAACTTACGTGAGACTGTTCTGCATGGCATGGGCCCATCCTACTCGGAGGGGCCAGTGGAAAGCAACACGGGCCCCATGCCCACAGATAGGTCCTCCCCTGGGGAATCAGGCCTGCATTGTACCTAGGCTGCTATGAGACTTGCTTTTGCTAAAACTCCCTCACCCTGGATTGAGGCAGCAAACGTTTACTGGGTATCTCTAAAGTAACTTCCTAAAGTCCATGCTAAACCTCCCAGGTATGGAGTGTAACCAGTTCAACCACTTTTCCCCTGGATCTGTAACATCCTTTCCTTTGAAGTAATTAGTAACATTCTTTCCTTTGTTATCTGTAAAAGGTAATCACCTACAGCAAACCTCTGCATAGTAAGTGAGGACCATCCTCCATGTAATGTACCCAGAAAAGCAGTAAAAGCCTGTCAAGGCAAGGGTCAGCACACTCTCCCCTTGAGAGAGTGGCTGTGCCTTCCCTTTTTCTCCACAGGATTCAGTAGTCCGTGTAAATTTGTCTCGTGTCTCAGCCAGAACGCTGCAGACCCCAGGAACCGGGGTTCGCATCAACAACTGAAATATTCAATTTCTAAAAAATTCAACAGGACTAATATCCTGCATTTTTAAGAAGACATTCCCTCCCCCATCTCAGGTAATTCAGAAGCAGTTGGTTGAAGTCCCACTCTTGAGAAACACTGATCAAGTTCGACCAAATTTTGTAGCCGTGGGGCAGGAGTGAAGTGAGGCCCAAGAGGGGTTCTGTGGCCCAAAGGCCAGCCCAGGAACATTTGTCTTACCACGTTTTGGCTGCCTTCCTATGGAACTGCTCCATTGTCATAGCTACACAGTTCTTTTTGCTTACTAACTCATGAGTATGTTATAATTCATTTATAATAGTTGGTCCCACTGGCTTTCTGAATCCCTAAGGGTATTTTCAGTTAGCTTTCTGCATGGGACTTTCTAGAACACCCTTGGATATCACTCACAGAAGTTAACTTTTCCTCAAGCTTTATAGCCCAGAATTCAGAAATGGAAGGGAGTTTTATCAATAACTATAATTATCTTTGAAATAGGAAACTTTTCTCTCTGTAAACATTACCTAACCTTTTTCTTCTATTACATCTCAAGTGTATAGAATGTGAAACAATTCCTTACTTCTTTCTCTAACTGCTGAAAAGATAGGAACTGACCTATCACAAAAATTTAACAAGACAGCTCGGGCTGCAGGCTGCTGGTTTTCTCAGCAGATTTACAAAGAGGTCTGCCGCTAGGCTGTTTCTGTGTTGCCGTACCAGGAGATCTGAGCTGTGTATGTGCTTTAAAAAAGAAATTAAAAGAAGGACCATGAGACTCTGTAATGTGTGTGGCAACCAAGAGGCAAAGAGTCCATTGCAATCATCCCTTGCTATATCGTGGCTCACTGATTGCGGCTTCACTGTATTGCGGGTTTTTCTTTTTTAAATATATCTAATTCTGTATCATGGAGTTTTTGCTATATCATGGGATTTTGCAGTATATAGGTATTCATATAATATTTATGATTTTAATTATTTTGCCTAAAAATTTAAAACAATATAAAAATATAAAAAATGTTAATTCAAACACATTAAAGGAATATTAAATTGAAATAAAATACAGTATGTATTTCCTCAGCGGATGAATACCATACTGTACACAATGGAAATGCAGTACGCCACTACTGCTTGTGCAAGTTTGCCAACGTGAGATTGTACACGGCACACTATTGGCTGATGGAATGGAAGGCAACCAACCACAGCACTGTGTTCTGAATCCTGGGTGCTGATTGGCTCAGTGACCGTAGCATCGGTCTGTTTGCTCTCCCGCACTGTGCCCACACGTTCAGCAACTCTCATTGTCCACTTCACATCAATGGCTGATGCCTGTGCATAGTGTTGCTCTGCAGTGTTGTGTTTTTGTGAAATTTTCATAAAAATCTGAATTTATTTCAAGCCCTACGATGCCACCCAAACGTTCCGCGCCTTCTAAGGCTTCTGGAAGTGAACCCAACCACCAGAGGAATATGCTTACCATCAAAGAAAAGATGGAACTTCTCCAACATGTTAGAGGAAGGCAAAAGCTACATGGCTATAAGCCACCATTACAGGATCAATGAATCTACTGTTTGCTACATAAAGAAAGACAAGAAGAATATTAGGTCTATGGCAATGACTTTTAACAAGACTGCAAAGAGGGTGGTCACTTGCCGCAATAAGGCCATTGTGAGGATGGAGTCTGCATTGGCCCTGTGGATGAATGACTGCAGGAAGAAGAATACTTCGCTGGATACCAACACCATCCGGAGGAAGGCCAAGAAACTTTATGATAGTTTTGCGGAAAGCACTGACATCCACGACGGTGATGAGGATGAAGATGAGGACAACAACACAGAAGCAGGACTGTCGAGTGCTTCTCCCACCAGACCAACCCCATTCAGTGCCAGCAAGGGTTGGTTTGACAAATTTCAGAAATGCTTTGGACTCAGGAGCATTTCTCTGCATGGAGAAGCTGCCTCTGCAGATGTCCACTCACAACTGTTGCCGGACGAAGACCTGATGGAGATGATGAAGTCAGCAAGGGAAGAAGAGGATGAGGAACAAGACGAACTACAAGTTGGAGAAGAGGAGGGGGTTGGCCTAACACTCGATCGTCTTGCAGCCATGGTCAGAATGGCCAAAGAACTTCAGCGAGTAGCCGAAGAATGGGACCCCTAGATGCTTCATTTGTTGCACTTCGTAAATACGATCGAGAGTGGCATGTCAGTTTATAAAAACCTTCTCACTCAGAATAAAAAGCAGTGCCAGCAACTCCCTATAACTATGTTCATCACTCAGACGAAGAGATCAGTTATGCCTACACCTTTAGTGGAAATAGAAGTTACAGCCCAGGGTGAAGATACTGCACCACCTGATGAAGCGCCTGATGAAGTGGTGCCTTCAGAAGAGCTGAAATGCTCTTCTTGGCTGTACAGTACATTCATCTCATCATCATCACCTTCATCACCATCAGTACTGCACAGCTACGTAATTCATGATCTTCATCATTCAAGTTGTAGTATACTTCACTGGTGAGTACCCTTATGGAATTTTATATGTTATTAAAATTACATAGGTTGTGGGATTGTAGGGGGTGGGAGGAGGAGAGGGGAGAGGATGCAGACAACTGTAATTGAACAACAATAAAGTAATTTAAAAATGACGCTCTTGGCAGGTGTGAGAAGAACAACTCTCTTGCCTTATGTCCTCTCCCTGGTGGGCAGGGGTGCTCACTGTGACTTTGTTTAAAAGTGCCCGAAGCAGAGAGCAGTTGTCCAAAGTCAGTAATGTTACCAGCAGAAAGAGGGATTTTAAGGCGGACCTAAGTGAATTACCGTGTAGTCTGGGTACTGGCTGCTGCCGAGTCAGCCCATGCGCATTCTCTTCTTCCAGGGCAGGGAAACCTTGCCTGCAACAAAAGTATTACTCCCTTCTCTCTCCAATCCCTGTGTGGATGGATTTGGAAGGGTCTCCTTTGTGATCTCTCCTTTATCTTATAAATACCTAGCAATAGCTCCTAAATTACCATTTCCCAAATTTGGCTCTTTTCCTACCCAGTGTTTGTGAATTGATTTCCCACCTTGCGTCCCTTCTAAGTCTTTCTCAGTGCCAAAGCTGCTTCTCACCCAGAGGGTCACTGATCAGATGCCCTTCCAGCCAGATTTAGTGCCTTATTGTGTGTGAGAACCATGTTAACTTGACCCGTAATGTGGGTCTAGAATCAGTCCCTTTGCTTTAGTCTCCTTTTGATCCAGTTTTAGAAGCCTGTGCCCAGTTCACAGTCAACCATATAGGAAGCAATAGCACTTTGTGTTCCGAGTCAGGTGGATATGTGGGGTAAATCTGAACTGAAAGGCACCGCCGTCGATTATTGTCCCATTCCTTTCTATGGCGCTTGAAGCGTTCTCTCTGCCAATTAGAATTCTGTGCATGCGTGTTAAATAAAGTGAAGGGGGAAGGGCCGTTCGTAAAATCAGAGCGTTTGAAAGATACTAAGATTATGAAACTTTTCTTCTTTCTGGCAAAGCACACTTTGGCAGACCATCCTTGAGGCAAAAGTGGATATTTCTTGTTAAGATGTGTTTCCCAGGTTTATGATCTTAGACCGTCATCTGTCAGGTTTTCAAAGTTGCTTTGAAATTGGGTCTTCCCGGCGGCAGCAACATTTATAACAGAAGGCGTCACACAGGTACTGATGGACCCCCGGTCCTTGGTTTTCCAAATGTCTTCTAAGTAAGAACTTACTGAATGTAGGGGGAGCTTTCTTTTGAATGTCACACCTAAAGTTTTAAAATATAGAATGACATACTGTAGACTAAGTAATAACAATTGGTAGTAAAATAGAACATTTGATTAAAAAGGAGTGGAGAGAAAAATGAAAAACTCCCACAACTATGAAATACGCAACATTAAATAAAAATCCTAAGTCATGTTTTCATAGTTAAGGATATCGGAAGCTTGTTTTTAAGTCTGTTAAAGTTCAAAATGAATAGTAACTTGACCTTTACAAATTACCAGAGAAACATACATACTAAAAATGTTTCTAACATCGGTCTAATTCACTTATGATCTTTCTCTAATGGGGGCTCTTATTACAATTTAATTCACTATCACTTAATATCTTTTCTTGAAAATAGCTTTTGCCTCTCTGGAACTTATAACCAAAATCATTACTCTGGTATTTTTCTTTGGAGTTTTATTAAGTAAGTTCTAATACTTTTTCTTCTGAAAGTTATTCTTTTCTTGAGGGGAGGAGTGGATAGTCCATAAAATACGAAGAGGTGGGTAGTTTTCAGGCTTACAGTTAAATATTGAAAAGTAGATTTAATATATTATTTCATTTTCCTCAGCTTTCTCATTACTTTCCATGATCTTTAGCATCTCGTTTTGCATCATCGAGGCCATTTTACATACTTTTTCACCGTGTGTCACAAATCTTCACTCCTGTGATCTTTCTCCTCTTCTCAAGCAGCTTTACCTTACAAAGGAATGTCCATAGAAGGCAACACCTTCTTTTTAAACATTTAGTTTTTTTCTTTTCTGGTTCAAAAGTGATTGGTGTTTCCTGCTCCACCACTCACTGCATAACTAAGGCTGAGCTGTTTGACCTCTCTGAGTCTGTTTCCTCACCGGGGTAACCCTGTGGGGTTGTCGTGAGGATCGCATGAACCATACATGTAGAGCATTCAGCGCAGTGCTCCGTCATCTGGTAAATGGTCAATCATTTTTCTATTATGTTTCTTTTAGGAAAATTTAAATATGCTGAAAACTACATAGAAGAAAAATTAATATCACCCAAACTTTTACTACTCTGAGATACATATTAATATAATTCCTCATACATGTAGCATATAAACTGTTTTGTAATCTGTTTTGTTATGAACATTTTCCCACGTAATTTAGTATTTTTTCATAATATGATTTTTTTACTGATGAGCTTTTAAACTTTATTTTTAAAGTATTGTTGACATACCATAACATGACTTTAATAGCTACACTGTTTTTCATTGCGTGGCTGTCTCACAATTTAATCAGCCAGTGTCCAGACATGTTTGCACACAAGTCTTCGATGCTTATCTTAGAAATAGATTCCTAGAAAGACATTTGCTTGGTAAAAGATGTAACTATTTTAAAGATTTTGTGACTTTTTAAAAATTTTCTTTCTAGGATTGTTTGATTTATAGTCACTGTGTAGAAGACTAGTTTTCCTTTCCTTCAGATTTTGTACTTGTCTCCTTGCTTTAATCTCATTCTATTTCAGTACATTTTATCTTTTAAAAAACTTTTTTAGCCCTGGCTGTTGTAGCTCAGTGGATTGAGCGTGGGCTGCAAACGAAAGGGTGGCTGGTTTGATTCCCACTCAGGGCACATGCCTGGGTTGCAGGCCAGGTCCCCAGTAGGGGGCGCATGACAGGCAACCATACATTGATATTTCTCTCCCTCACTTTGTCCTTATCTTTCCCTCTCTCTAAAAATAAATAAAATCTTTTAAAAAAATTTTATTGGTGACATTATTACAGATGTCCCCTGTCCCCCTGCCAGCACCTTTGCCCACCTCCAGCGAGCCCCTGTCCCCCCTCCCCTAGCCTTCACCACACTATCGTCTGTGTCATTGGGCTATGTGTGTGTGTGTTCTTCAGCTAATCCCTTCATCTTCTTTTATCCAGTCCCCTCACCCACTCCCCTCTGAAGTCTTTTCAGGGCATTTCAAACTCTGTTCAAAGCACATTCTTCCTCAGCCAATATTTGATCATTTATTTTATTCCTTAACATTTTTCGGTTTCCTGTTACTGCTACAAGTCAGGACTCCCTGGTTAACCGGGAGGTAAGGCTTCAACTGCCAGCTTTCTCCTACTCCTACTCGTACCAACTTCATTTCTTATTCTTTCTCCCTGTGAACTCATATTCATTATTTTCTAGATTGCATTTCTTTCCTTCAGGAAGTGCTTCTTACCTCAAAACTGATCTTCAAACTCCACTAGAATGATTTCCTGATTCTTTCTCTCATCCCTTCTCAATTTGTCTCCCTAGAGGATGGCCAGCACTGAGCAGAGCTCCTATGTTAAACAGATATCTTAATTCATCTTGAGATTCCTGCCTGTTTTTGTATGGCTTTGGAAAATGTGTTTTTCCAATATTTCACATGCGTGTTGTTTGCACATTAAAATTGCAGGTTCCTTTGTAGCAAAGGCTTGTTCTTCCAACAGTGTCAAGTCTAATGCGCCATACTCAGCAGACACTCAATAAATTGGCACTGGATGGCTGACAGGTTTTCTTTTGAAGATGAATTGTGAAACATTTAGCAGCTTTTAAATGACACTTTGCTCTCCAGGTAGCCATTTTTTTAACGAACAGTAAATAGCTTTTGTAGCGTAATGACCGGTGCCAGTGTTCTGCCTCCTAGGGTCCCAGAATTTAGATCCTTAGTCCTTCTGCTTCTTATCTTTTGTCCTTTTCGTCCACTGAGTGCTCTTTGCAGGGTTTACTCCCGGCCTTTCCTATCTTCCAGACTGAAGTTGGCATGGGTAACATAAATGCATGCAAATTCTGTAAGATACAGTCCTTATTTCAGCCAAGCTGGGGAGCTAAACTACCTATACCTATACAGGTACCTATACCTATACAGGTACCTGTAAGTTCATTTGTGGCCCTGAGGTGGGTTTACTAAAAGAGTTTATAGCATTTGAGCCCAACTTTAAAGGATGCGAAGGATTGGCCAAAACCAATAATTTGGCTGCTTTCACTGAAAGTTATTGTGAAGACACAGAATGTTTAAGAACATACATTGCTCCGAGAAGTATGAAGTACTGCACAGATGCAAGATTCTGATAACGGTGACGATGCAGGAGGGGCAAAAGGAGGTTGCAGTGGTTCGTATGGAAGATAATATAATAATTAATAGGTAATACAAGAATAACTGTGTTTCACATAGTCACAACTGCAAACCTACTTTTCCCTACCGTCTATTACTGTTTCTGGAATAATTAGGTTATAAGAATATGCAATTAAGGATTTAAATTTCCAGTAGCTCTTATTGATTAAAAATAGGTAAGTAGTCCTAGATTTTAATTTTGTTTCTCACTTCATTTTTGAATTTCAGTGAAATTTTAAATTGTAAAGTGCTCTTTGTATTATACATTACTTGTGTAATAATTCCAATCTCAGTTAATAATATGGCGGCCTGTTTTTTGATTGGAATATAATTGACATTATATTAGTTTGAGGTGTACAGTATAACAATTTGAGATTTGTACATACGGCAAAATGATGACTGTGGTAAGTCTAGTTAGCATCACCACACACAGTCACATTTTGTGTGTGTGTACGATGGGAATTTTAAATATCTGCTCACTTAGCAACTTTTAACTATACAATGCAGTATTATTAACTATAGTCACCATGCCATACATTGTATCTTCAGGACTTATTTATTTTATAATTGGAAGTTTGTGCCTTTTGATCAGGTTCACCCATTTTGCAACCTTCCCCCTGTTCCACCTCTGGTGATCACCAATCTGTTCTCTGTATCTATGAGTTTCGTTTCTGTATTCTTTTCCTTTTTTTTAGACTCCGCACACAAGTGGGATCATGTGGTGCTTGTGTGACAACCTGGTTTTAAAGCACGGGTGCTTGCTTGAGCATAAGATTTTAACTGCCATTTGAATACATTTAGAGTATCATCACAGTATAAGGTGATTTCTTGAAATATCTTGCAAGAGTCTAGTATTTTGCTAGAATTACTTCTTTTTGTCCCTCCTAAGAATCTTTTCCAATGGAAAGAACTCTATATATGAAGTTACACTGTTTTAGAAATGAAATGTCAAAATGTAAATTCAATATAGTAAAAAAATATAGGTTCTGTTTAAAGACCCATATCATAATTTTAGAAAAGTAGATCAGTGGACACCATTGGAAGGAAAGGTATGGTGTGATTTCAGTCATACAGACAACACTAGTATTTATAAAATGTGCATTATAGAATTATTTCCTGTACCTCACAGGTATTTCCAAGGGAAAAAAATTAAAGACAGATGTACACTGAATAGTAAGGTAATATGAGTTTAAAAATAGTTATTCTGCAGTGTGCCTCTTCATTGTCCAGTGTGAAGAGAAAATTGTTATTAAACTCTAGAATTAAATATGTTGTACTAATGCACTGAGTCCATTTACATTTTGTGGAACAACTTCATTTGTTCTGCACTAGGTGGCTGGCAGATAAATTGAACAATGGTGATATTTCAAAGTTGTAATTTCATCAGCGACTGACTTTAGGGGATATAAATATAAATCTGGAAATAAAGTGCTGTGTGCTGTATTTGGCTACTCTGAAGACTGAAAAAAACAACTTTCCCCACTACTTCCCAGCGGACTTTTCCTGGAAGTCAGTTGTCATTATTCTGGCAAGTTTCTTTTCATCCTAAATTGTATGATATTTAAAAGAAAAACTATGAAGTTTACAAAAAACATTTTAAAGATAATTTTTTAATTACAGAAATTTTTAAAATATATTAAATGATACAGATGTGTCTTTTTTTATTTTAGGACCATACCACAGAGACAGTTTTTTTAATAGTTTATTTTATTTCAGTTTCTAGTGGTTGTGAGTGTAATTTCAAACAATATACGCATGCCTTTGTTTATTTCATCAATTTCAGACCCTATGCACAGCAAAGAGGTACCAAACTCTTGGCATTTTCAAAAGATGTGTTTTAAGAATTTCAATTTCCCTGATTCATACATACTACTCTATCACTTAACTTATCCCTTAAAATTCTCTTTAACTGTGATCCTCAGCTGGATGGCAGAAGAGTGTACTATTTCCCTAGCCCACCAAAGGAATACATCAGAATCTTTTGGAAGGTTTTTGTCAAAGTATACATGCCTTTCTTTCTACTTCCATGCTTACCTGGTTGAAAATCACCACTTGTAACTTCAGATGTTACTAGTTGGCAGTGCGTCGTGCGATAGTATAGAGGCAGGAAAAAACAAAAACAAGTTAAGAGTAATGTATATATAAAGGCCGAGAGATTTAGGTGGTGAACAGCCCTTTTTTAATGGTTAAAGGTATCATTGTCTTAGATACATTTTTTTCCACTTATCCCATTATTCCATTTTCAGTTCATGCAGAGGGCTCTCCTTTCTTTTCACTTCACAAGAGTTCCCGTGTGAGTGTTAGTGAGTAGAGAACAACCAAACCGAGAATGGATGCAGTGGTGTAGGCGGACTTGCTGCTGAGACGACCAGCTTCTGCCTTCTAGACAAGGGCAAGTCGTAGCTATATCCGGTAACATTGCTGCTACGGGCCTTCAGAGGCCAGTGGAATAGTTGTTGAAATTTCAGGCACTAACTCCGTGAATGAAAAACTAAATCCATCTTCTCTTATGCTGTTCTTCCTGGCAGAAGACTCTTAGACATCTGATTCTGTGTATTTGAGGATTCCCCTCACTTGTTACAATGGAGACTAAAAATGACAATGACAAGGTTGTGCTTCGAGTTCTCAGTGCAGCAGCTAAGTGAAGTGAAAAACCTCAGAGGAGACATACTAATGGGGCGCTTTACCTGTTTTATTTGCAGACTGCGGCTGAATATGTAAAATCTCGACTCCCAGAGGCCCTCAAACAGCATCTGCAGGACTACGAGAAAGACAAAGAAAATAGTGTATTGTCTTACCAGACAATCCTTGAACAGCAGATCCTGTCAATTGATCGAGAAATGCTAGAAAAATTGACTGTATCTTATGATGAAGCAGGTATGTTTGTCTTTGATACACACTTAGTCACACAATTTTTTTCTCCCCGAAGAAATTTCTATATAGGTTGGTTAAATGTAAGTCCTTTTCTGAGGTAGAAGATGAAGGGCAAACCTGACTCAAAGTTATTCATCATGGATGAACAGTGAGTTTCTTCTCTGCAGTGCTAGTATCAAAGATTTCATTAGGAGATCCTTAAAAATGTCTCTTAAATATCAAATTCCTTTTAAATGTTTGCTCTTTTTAAGATAGAACTTTCTGGCCTTTTTTCAGTCATGCACTCTTACTGATTTAATCTTTTAAAGTGTCACTGCAATTTTCCATACCAGCTGAAAACTTTTACAACCAATAATCCAAGAACTGTTACTTGCTTCAGGTATTTTTAATTTCGGAGAATTTCTTTTCTAAAGAGGTGCCATTTTTCTTCTTAAAGTTTCGGGCTGAACTTGATTTTCTTCTTCTTTAGTTCTTCATTTGAATCCTAGCCCATAATACCACACCAGATACTTCGGTTCACTGCCTCCCACAAGTTCATCCTAAGGGCATAGACAGACCTCCTTATAAAACCATTTTTATCTATTACATGGTCTGTCGGCTTAAGCCCAATTTTAATGAAACCAGTGCAATATTACTTGGAATTATTAAAATCTTTAATAAAATTGAAGTTAGGATAAATATCCTGATTAAAATTGCCATACTTCCCTCAACCCAACAAAATGGAGAAAAAAGTACAGGAAAATAGGTTGTTAATGGTTAAATGTTGATCGTATCAATCCCTATTTTAATACTAGGATCTTCTGTTCTTATTTTTACAAGGAAGCTGTTAGTATACATCTTATTTTCTTTCTCCTGATCTAAGCAGTCTCAGTAGTGACATTCTTAACATTTGCTTTTAAGCTTGAAAAGCAAACAGAAGAGCAAATTAAAAAACAAACAAACATTATGCTACATGTGCCTAACCACCAATGTAACTTTTTAAGTTATTAAGCTGTCCCCTTCTATGTCCTACTATCGAACGCCTTTGCGTCTCTCTCAGACAGGGTCCACATTTCTAGCCTTGCCCAGGACACCTCTGCTGTCTCTGCTTCTCTTTGACTTTATTAATTTTCCAGACACAGTGCCTTTCTTCTTCCTGCTGGGTGGTTAGTTATTTGATTTCCATATTTGCCTTGTTTTTAACATTCCTGTCTTTGGAATTCTCATTCCACTCTCCTCTCACCCCTGATGAAGTGAAGTAAAGGAAGACTATCACTGGCTAATCAAACATTTAAATACTTACAGCACCTCAGAGGTCATGGAACTCATATAAACCAGACTTGCCTGCAGTAGCGTAGTTACTTTGTGGTAGAGCTGGGACTCCAACCTCCTGTTGCAAATCAAGTGGGCTGTCCCTGCAGTTACGAGGGTTCTCGTTCACTCAGCCGGCATTTGTGAAATGCGTAGCGATGTAGTCGGCAGTTGGAAGAAAGAGGCAAGAGTATCGGAAAGGCAGGAAGGAATCTGAGATGTTGAAAACAAGATCTTGTTTAAAGTCTAGCTGGGGAGCTAAAACACACATGTCTGACTTCTGGGTAAAAATCTCTGAGGAATTTGGGCATAAGTAACTCTATAATATTCACAAGCTATTAGTTAAGCTGGGGGATGTGGAATAAATCAATAGTGAATGTGGCTCCAAGTTTTCAATGGAATTCTTCGGGTGAGGGCATTGGTTTAAATCCTGAAGGACAATGACGAATGTGGGTTTGTGAAGATGAGAGAGACACAGTCTGTGAATGAAGGGCCCACGTGGACACCAAGGGGGAAAGGAACACCAGCTGCCACCTCTCACCACTCAAATTTTCCTTCTTCAGGATAATTTTCTGCTCACCTGCAGTGCTGTTGAGCAGCTGCTAATCTGCAGAGGTGCGTGTGCGTGGCCTTTGGAAGCCAATGACTTGGCACAGAATTAACATGTCAATAAACTCTGCAGCATGAAACAGTGGAAGTCACTATAGGACTGAGAGTCCAAGAATCTAAATTCCAGGCTTTTCCTGTAGCTTGACAGTGATCTTTAGCAAATTAACGTCTTAGAGCCTCTGTTTCTTCATCTATAAATTTGGGCTAATAGTATCTCACAGGGTTGTCACAATAAAGTGCAGTCAAACCTCGGTTCTCAAACATCTTGGTTCTCGAACAAATCGGTTCTTGACCAAATTGTTCATGGAAAAAAATGTCTCAGTTGCCTAACAAAACTTAGAGTCTTGATTCTCTACCAGATATCCCTCTCATGCTGATACCTGTACGCGCCTCTCAGGCCACAAACAAAGGAGATTCTGTTTACAGACAAATCGCTTCTCGAGATCCCACTGTAGATCATATTTGAGGAAGATGATTCCTTACGATTCATATTACATATGCACTCATGCTGAATGAGAGCAGATTTGGTTCTTGTCTGTCCCTCAGACCAGTTTAAAGTAGTCATAGTTTTTTTCTTGGCATGTAGTGTTTGGGGTGGCAGGGGCAAATATTTAAAAATGATCTTCAGAAGCTTTGAGAAGTGAAGCAACATCTGTTGTTAAATCAGCCACTCTGGGCTCACTCTGCCCTTGGTCATCATCTCTGCATCGGGTGACACATTTAGGGGGAGCTGTGTACGTCTGAGTACGTGAATGTCACTGTGTTGTAAAAGCAAAACTGCCTTCTCCTGCATTCCCTATAAATTAAGGATCTCATTCAAAGAACAAGGAGAAAATAAGAAAATGTATTGCTATTAGAAAAATAGTTTACCATAATACAAAAGAATCAGGAAATAGAATAGAAAAGTAGCAATAGTATCTAATACCTTCAGCTCGAAACATCTTCTACTAAGACATTCATTTCTTCAGCTGCTTGGCTTCTTTCCATGCTCTCCCGATTTTTACTTCCTCATATTCTTAATCCAGTTCTCTCAGTTTTAGGGAGTAGTTAATTGTTAATTAGAAGATCTCCTTGTCTATAGAGAGGTAATTTATCCTTAATGCCTATCCACTGATAAATCAGCCTTCGTGACTTTATGACAGTTACCACTGTCTGTGGCTTCTAAGCATCTGAAAACCAACTAATGAAAAACCCTTAGATATCTGTCTAAAAGCATTGGGCCAGAACCTTTTGTCCCACCTCTCTCTTCTCTGTCTTCCCCTCTCTGCTTCCTCTCTTCCCCATTAAATACATACATATCTTAACATTTTATATACTTTTCCACAATTCAACTATCCAGCAACCTGACATTCAGCAAAGAAATGGGAAAGAAGCAAAAGTCACTTGCAACCCTACAGAAGCTTTGGATTTCCACTTAGAATCTATATATTTTCTTTTCATATAGTTCTCACCAGTTAGATTATATTTTCCAATGTGATATTTTTAAAAATCTTGTTCTAGCCCTGGCTGGCATAGCTCAGTGGATTGAGCGTGGACTGCAAACCAAAGGGTCACTGGTTTGATGCCCAGTCAGAGCACATGCCTGGGTTGTGGGCCAGGTCCCCAGTGGGAACTACGTGAAAGGCAACCACACATTAATATTTCTCTCGCTCTCTCTTTCTCCCTTCCTTCCCCTCTCTAAAAATAAGTAAATAAAAATTCTTGTTCTGACATTGAATGTTACACTTTTGTTACAGAAAGAAGTAGAAATAAGTAGAATGGTGTAATAAGAGAGTAATAATTATCAGTAACCCTACCATTGTAAACATTTGGTATGTTTCCCTCACTCTAAGCATTTTTGAAATGCTATTGATATCTAGCAGTGTTATAGCCTACTTTTTTCACTTAGCACTATTATATATGCACTTAGCATTATTATGTAAGTGCTTCTTCATTTTATTAAAACCTCTTCATGCGACAGTAATTTTAATGGCTACATGATATTCTAATGCTTTGAAAGTACTACTCACTAAACATTCTCCTTTGTTGAACATTTATGGTTTTCATTTTTGTTATTATGAATAACACTGCAATAAATATGGTATGCATTTGTGTGCACTTCATATTACTCGGGAGAACAGACTTTAGAAAACATCAGTTCAGAGTTAGAATTGGAAGGAAAGGGGAGGGGGTGGCACTGAGAGCAGCAGGAATAAGAGCGGCGAATACATTCGTAGACATCTCTACAGAACAGGCATCCTCACATCCCCAACACTGTGCTGCACTCGAAGTCCCATCAGCCTTCACAGGCTGCGGTGTGCACGGAGTTGACAGCGTTCATTTTCATTACGATGACCTCGAATCACAAAGAAAAGGTTCAGTCATGTTAATTATACTCTGTATGAAAATCAGAATTGTGTAAACCATTTTTCAAAGATTTCCACCCAAATAATTTATTTTTAAGTTTTGATTATTATAGGAATAAAGATGTTTTGTGGAATGATCGAAAGAGGTCTTGAAACCAAAAGACCCAGATTCTATTCCTAGCCCTGCTCCAACCAGATATATGACCTTGAGCAGGTCACTGAATCTCCCTGAGATCATGTTCCTGTGAGTCAAAGAAATGAACATGATCTCATAGATGTCTTCCATTTCTAAAACTCTGATTCTGGTCTCTCGGCAATGGAGAACGCAGGCAGCTGTAGCTTCTGCAAGGCAGCCTGCAGCTTCTTCTTGAGCTTTCTGCTTTCTCTATTGCCCGTCGCCCATCTCCTGTCTCCTCACACAGCCCATATAATTCACATAATATAGGTTCAAAGACCAGCACTCAGCCTTTCTAGCATCTGCACATGAAGATGTCCAGACGTACTTTTATTGGTGGGATGGGGAGCCAGGCAGCACTGGATTTTGGAAGGAGAGGTGCTGAGTCATCATTCATGGATCATCATTCAGATAGCTTAGGTATTTTTACTAACAGGTATTAAGACTAAACAAAATCCAGAGTAAGAAGATATGGTTTACATTTGATCTATTAATATTTTTATTGGCATTGGAGTCCATGTGTATACACATTTCAATAGATTGGGCTTAGACAAACATTTCCAGGGGAAGAAGTGGCAAGACTTGAGAAGTGATCAAAATAGCATTTTACGCTATCTCAGAGAACATCGTTAACCTAAATATTCATTATTTGTTATAGTGGGCAAAAGTTGAAGAGTTGAAATAGCAGGAGAGGGAATCTTTCCTCCCATTATTTATTTTTATGCTGGTATATTGTTCATATTTCTCTAAGTAATAAATTGCTTAAAATTCATTTTTAAGTTTAGGCATGAATAAATAGCCTACATATTCCCTTGTTAGAGGTGAAGTAGTATGGCTTATCGGGCCTTGTGTTTGCGGGCCTTGTGAGGGGAGCAGGCCCATTTCTTTGAGAGCGACATTCTTTGTTGCCCACTCAAGCGCCGCACGGCGTGGGAAGCACAGTTTGGGAAAAGCTGAGTACGCCTGTGGTGGCTGGAGTGGCCGGTGGTGGCATCTTGCTTCCCGCCTCAAGACAGTTGCCTGAGTTTCAGCTTAGATCTCCTTCTCAAAGTCAGACCTAAGACCAACAACGTTTTTATTTCCGTTCTTACTAGAAACCCACATAGCAGTCCAGTGAGCACACATTCCTACCACGTAAAAAGAGAACTTAGAGAGTGAACCAGGCACTGCAGGTGGGGGATGGAGAGAACTCAGCTGGCTGTTTATTGTGTTCATTCGGGCATCAGTTAAAGCTGGGGACCTACAGATCCATTTACAAATGCCAGGAGGTAAGAAAGAAGGGACAGCATTCATTTTCAGCCTCCGTTTTGTGATCCCCTGATGCAGCTCTACATTTGAAGTTCCTGAGAGATGAGTCCAAGCAAAGTTACCTGCTGGGAAGACACACCACATACTGTAATGTGCTTTTTGGAAAAATAGCATTTTAAAAGGGCGGGGGTAAGTGTTCTAAGCAATTTAGAAAGTAGCTGGAGGGTTACCTCCTATTGAGCTTATTTTATTCTTTTTAAAATAGGTGGTACCTAAAAGTTACATCTACAATTTAATTGAGCCGTTAGTGTCAGAGTAATCAGTGATCTCAAAAGGAAAGCAGTTTCCTGTCATGGGGCAAAAATTGAACATACATCGAGAAACCAAGCGCAGAAAAGAGATTGTGAATTATTTAAGGCCTTTTCAGGTTTTCTAAGAACATAAAAAATGCAATAAAAAGAGTGTGCAAGAAGTTCCTCACTCTAACAAATAGAGTGAATTTCTCTTCCTCCGCGTTTCTCAAACGGCTCCTAAGGGAAGAAGTGGCACTAAGGTTTCTTTACTTTATACCTTCAATCAGGACCCATTTCAAAAGATATTCTTGCCAGAGGCTTGCTGACAAGATTTAGAAGGAAGAGAACAACAGGGATCTGTAAGAAATTTTAAGAGGGAAATTGAGTATTGGTTGTGCAACCTCTGACAACAACTTCTGGCTTTCTGTAAAAAAAAATTAACTGTTTTATTTTTCCATTATAAGAGTGATATAAATACATTTGAAACATTTTTAAAATATGGAAAAAATAGAAGAGGAAAAGAAAATCTTTAATTCTACCACTTAAACATAAACACCATTTTTTAGTATATTTACTTCTAGTCATTTTTTTCTGCTGGGTTTTAATTATTTCTTCCTAACTTTGTATCTTTTTTCACTTGACATTGAAATATAATCCTATGTGTCCATGTGTTACTAGACATGGCCCTGGACCTGAGTGCATCTGCCTAAGGCCAGCTGTAGTGTTTGGGTTCTTGAATTTGTGTAGGAAAGATTTCACAACACGAATCCAGGTGACCGTGAGGACACATTTATTAAAGCTGGGGACAGTGACACATGGGAGGGCTCAGCGCAGAAGAAGCCAAAGGAGAGCCTAGGCTGGGCTGCCTTAGCTTCCTGGGAAGTCAGAGAAAAGGGGGCTTTGGGACAGGTCTGGGGATTAGCCCGGGACAAGCTGCCTCCTGCCCATTCATTGCCTTGGAGTTTAGGAGACTCTGCCTGTGAAGAAAGGAGTGGAGGAAAAGAAGGAAAAGGAAAATGGTACCTGCTGCTCCCCTGAAGTAGAACCTGCCCATGCGGGGTCCTTTGTCTGGAGGCTTTTATCTCTCTCCTACAGGCTGAAGTCTTAGGGGAGCTCTTGGGCAGGGAAGGTTTCAGCAGAATATTCATAGGGTCTCCAGGTGGGACCTTTTAGGGTCATGGTCTCCTCTGATTGGTCATTGAGGGGTCTTTAGTCCTTGCAGTCTGTCTTGGAGTTGCCCATCTGGTTTTGCTGCTTTTCTGGGCCTGGAGCCAAAATACAACTGAGGCCTGGATGTTATCTCCAGGGAGCAAAGGCCAGGGGAGGTGAGGTTACTCTGGGAGGTAAGGTACCCCCTTCCAGGCCTTTGCCCTGGTGACCATCTGCCCCTGGCTGTGAATTGCTGAGCTGCCTTGGTGTTCAGCTACCTGTTTCAGTGTCACTATTCCATTTACCAAGGAATTTTCCTCGCTTCTCACTATCCTGTCTCATGTGCCCTTATAAACTACTTATGAAGGTAATTTGTAACGGCTGCATAATATCCTATTAAGTGTATGTGCCACCGTTCCTTTAAGCTTTATATATTTTCAACATGATCCCTCTCTTTTATCCATGTTTTGGTTCACATCGCTATGTAGAAGTCCTGAATTTGGAAGTATGTTTCTTGTGAAAAGATGAGAATAGAAATTTGATTAACAAAAACACAATGAGGATGTTTGTAATGCAGCTAATTTTTAGTCATATAACAGTGGAGCAGAGGACATACTTAAGTGATCAAAATCCACTTACAGAGAACTTCTTTCTGGCCAGAAAAACAAATGCTTTTAACCAAGCTGATTTGAATTTCTTAAACTTCCCCTTTTATATCATAGATTGAAAAAGCCAAAAGATAGTGGGTGGGGAAGTTGTAACTAAGCAAAGTGTCTTTCTATCTACAAACTAGAAAACTGTTCTCCATGGCAGGTTGACATTACTCAAATGTGTAATTTGTGAGCTCTGGGGTTGGTTTCTGTTTCTGTGGCAAGATATTGTGTCACAGGTGGGCACAGGTAACCAGGTTCTTGGTGATCTCGGACAAAGAATTGAACCCAACACACAGAGTTTATAGCAGAAAGGGAGCAGATTTATTAAGCGATGGTACACTCCACAGAACATGGGAGGAGGCCAACTCCAGCAGAGAGATTGACCTCGGGGGCTGGAGGGATTCTGTTCTTCTTATAGGGCGGATCTTTCCTGGCTAGTTTTGGCGGGCTTTTATTGAACATGTACAAGTAGTTGTATTACTTTAAAGCTACTGCACATGTGGTCTCCTATGGTTTTCCTTGAATGGCCACTGGAGAATGGGTTGCACAATGTTAATTTATTATAATATTATAATGAAGCAGGGGTCACATAGCATCATCTGCACAGCTGCATTCATGAGTCACCGTGATTCAGCACTTTTCCAGAAAGTGGGAACAACTGGTCTTAGAACAGGGTCTCCGTCCTGTATCAATGTCCTTTATCTTAGCCCTGGGGCACCTCCGGAGTTTCCTCCTTCCTTACTATCCCCTGCCTCAGTTGCACCTCTCTACTTGGTTTCTCCAACTTTAAAATACAAATAATGGATTATGTATGTTCCTAGGTCTCTTCCAGCATTGACAAGTGTGATTCTGTCTCCCGTTCCCTCAGCGTTCGTTGGCTCATTCATTTGTTGACTCTGTAAACATTAACTGAGCACTAATGAGCCAGGCACTGTGCCAACCTCTGGGAACGTGGGGATGACCACGTGGTCCTTCATTGCAGGTGTGTATATGTGTACTTGAGTGTGCAAACATGCGTGGCAGTGGGAGGCCAGGGAGAGAGACAGTGGTAGAAACAGGTAAGTAGAGTGGAATCAGTGCTGTGTTCAGGGGACAGCACCAGAGGAGGAAGGAATTAGGTTTAGGATAGAGAAAGGATTCTTAAATAAATCAGAAAATCATAGGAGAACCTATAAGTCTCTTGACCTGTTCATCTTGAGCTTTAATTAATGCCAGTTGCATTTTTAAAGGTAGGCTTATTGTGAGTAATGCTTTTTTCCCTCTTTGCTTCTGTAACTGTGGTTATATGCCAGTGCCTTATATAGACTTATTCTTGCCCTCTGCTATTAACATCACCTTCCACAGTCTAAGTGTTACTCTCCAAATACTATTAATTACTTTCCATTAATTAGCTTATGTTAATGTTATCAGCACTGCCTGTTTTCTAATGAGATCTCCAAAATAAAAAAAAAAAGTTTGTAGAAGTGCTATCATAAGGAAAATACACTGATCCGAGTTTTGCAGTGGGCAAAATAAAATTTTAAGAACTCTGCTGAAGCCCTAGCTGGGGTGACTCAGTGGACTGCATGATGGCCTGTGAACTGAAAAGTTGCTGGTTTGATTCCCAGCCAGGTTACATGCCTGGGTTGCGAGCAGGGTCCCCAGTTGGGGGTGTGTGAAAGGCAACCGATTGATGTATCTCTGACACATCAGTGTTTCTCTCTCTCTTTCTCCCTCCCTTCCCCTCTCTCTAAAAATAAATAAATAAAATCTTAGGGAAAAAAAAAGCTCTGCTGAAAATACTGGAAACCACAAGCTTAACACTTTCTTAGAACCTGGAAGTGTGACCTCTGGTGATTAGCACATTTGACTGGAGCTGTTTATCACTCAAATCAAGCCGTCATTGTTAGGCACAAGGGAAGTAATGTTACTACCTTGCTCTAAAATAGTGTTTGATTGTGTGGACTGGAGAAAATATGTGTACTTCAAAGAAAATCATTGTACCAGGTGGTCACAATTTAGACGGCATGGCCAGACAGAGACAGGATGTCTGTGCTATCTGTATCTCTTCTGTTCTGTTGGAATTTTGTAACCAGGATCCTGTAGACCTCGTCGGAATGTTTGTAATAAATTTTAATGAGATCCAAGTTAATGGTAAGCCCTTCGATCTTTAGGGAAAAATAGAACAGTATTAAAGTGCCCAAATTTCTATTATAATATTACTGTCCATTGGTATTAGTGAGAGGTGAGCAAAACGCATCTTCTGGCAGACTGTGAGATGGAAGATCTGTGATGATAGGCAGCTGGACTGCTGTTTAATGTCGTGTTGTAAGAACGGTAAGTTTAGTCTTTGGGAGCTGCTAGACACTCTGAAGTTTCATCTGATAAATTGCTTCCTGAGAGGCAGTTTTCAAGCCACCTTCTTGTGCCCAGAGGAATTCTCTTTTTGTTTCTTTCTTTAGTTAATGTCCTTGTCTCAAGGCTTTGTGGCTTAAGCCATGCTGATGAATATGGTTTGATCAAGAGTTTCTATAGTATATATCCTCGGGAAGCACCTAAATGTGCTCTTGTAGTTCTGCAATCAATCCAAGGGAACTGGAAATTGACTAGACAGAAGTCACTAGGAAAAACACTTCATTCTCACAAACATTGACTGTACCGGGTTCTGGCTGGGTGCTGAGAGTCCAAAAAATGGAGAAGGACAGTTGAGTTAGAAATCCTCTCCTTTTGAATTTATTGCCAATCTTAACTGTTGTCTCTATAAATCTGTCTTCTGAAACCTGCTTCAAAATCACACACTTAGCTGTCTTCTTTTTTTACCTGAGGCTGGGCTCTCCAATTCCTCTGATCTCAGCCTTTCTCATTCAATATTACCTTTCTGTTATTTACATTGGGTTGCTAAAAAGGTTGTTTTTTTCTGTAAGATGGCTCTCGTAGGACTTAGTTGTCTTTAACTTCATTTGAAACAATTTTGTTAGATTGTATTGTGACAGCTGTCATATCAGTGTTCTTTTAAAAAACAACTTATCAAAATTGGTGAATTTTTGTGTAGCTGTTTTAACATTGGAGATAGATGAAAATATGCAACATTTTTGGCATATTATGCTTTATTATTTCAAGAAAGGTAAAAATGCAACTGAAATACAAAAAAGATTTGTGTCGTGGTGCTGTGAGTGATCAAACTTGTCAAAAGTGGTTTGCGAAGTTCTGTGCTGGAGATTTCTCTCTGGATGATGCTCTGTGGTTGGGTAGACCAGTTGAAGTGATAGTGATCAAATCGAGACATTGATTGAGAACAATCAATGTTCTACCACGCAGAAGATAGCCAACATACTCAAAATCTCCAAACTAATAAAGTTATTGGTGAAAATGAAAACTATGTCTTTTTAGCCAACCCAATACTTCTGGGAAGTTTGATTTACCACACATACAATAATAATGTTATGGTAAAAATAGAGAATCAAGGCCACAAAAAGAGAAGGAAGCAAATGTCCTAACCGTGAAGAATAGACAAAATAAAACAATTTTTCACTGGAGACAACTTCTGGTACTAAAGTTGATGGGGAATTTTTCACAAGGCACCTTGTATATGGGACATTAAACATTATCTCTGCCTGAGTTCCCCCAAAGCAGAGCCTGAAATAAAAAACTTGAGTGCAGATAGTTAATCCAGGAATAGGATCCCCAGGAGCTGAAGTGAGGGCCATTGGGAGTGAAAGAGGAAACAAGGGAAAAGAAAAATAAGGGAAAGCTAATTTGAGGACACTTACAGAGTTGGTCTCCATAGCGACTGCTGCTTAAACCTACTAAAGATGCTTATTAATGGTGGCCCAGAGCCATTCACCAGGAGGTGAAGTGTTTAGCTACTAGTGCCCTCCCCTCGTTTGTCAAGGGTAGCTCCACAGACATTAGCTTCCCTGCACTTCTTGCTAACATATGCCTGAGTGCTGAGTGGGTTCAGCAGGTACTCAACACTTTAGCAAGAGGAAAGCTCCAAGGAAGGAGCAAGTGTTAAGTTTAAATGGTTCAGGGCGAGACTGCATCTGGGCTGAACTGGTTCCCGTACCAGTAGCTGGGTTAAAAGTTGGGATCAGGCCCTGGCTGGTGTGGCTCAGTGGATTGAGCCCTGGTCTGTGAACCATAGGGTCACTGGTTCGATTCCCAGTCAGGGCACATGCCTGGGTTGTGGGCCAGGTCCCCAGTAGGGGGCATACGAGAGGCAACCACACATTGATATTTCTATCCCTTTCTTCCTCCTTCCCTTCCCTCTAAAAATAAATAAATAAAATTTTTAAAAAACAGTTGGGATCAAGAGTGTGTGAAGTGGTACATAGGAAATGCCCCGTACAAGTACAACAAATGGAATCTTAAAACAAGTTTACAGGAAATGCATGCAAGTTCATCTTATGGTTATTTCTTGTGCAACAACCATCTATGAAAGCTGAGGATACATTATTCATGTTTTTTAAAGCTCCTGTGAAGCATGTGGCTGTGTCCAATGCAGGGAGTGCTCAAATGCATTTACAGAAAAATCTTACATATAGCAGAAGACAGAAGGTGAGGGTGCTTTGTCTGACATAACAGTTCTTAGCTTCCCAGTTGACACGAAAATCAATGGACTAATCCTCACTTGTATGATGAATGACTTGAAATCCCTCAGCTCTTTAACCTGAGTGGCATAGTGAGATCCAGCTTTCAAACTGGGTTGTGTTTTTTCATATAAGTAAAAAAAAAGAATTACCTCCCATAGATAACTCACAATAGTGATTACTCTGGAAAGGAGAAGCTGGGGAAGAAGATTTAGTTCTTTACTGAGTCCTCTTACTGTTTGAATTTTTAACTTTGCCCATGTATCTTCTATTTTTTTTTTAATTTACAGAAAAATGAATAAAACTAAACAAAATCTTCCTAGTACATTTACCCTTATCTTTAGTGCTGGAAATAGAATATAAAAAGGCAGAAAGCCATTCTCTTTGTTTTCAATAAAGCTTTTCACCAAGCCCTGTATATTCCTGGACTAAGTCAGGGAGGGAACTGAGTGACAAGGCCAACCATCATGGAACCGCAGTGTCGGGGTTAGTGAAAGTCGGTAGTGAGACAAGTCAGCTGCAGAGCCCCTGCCACAGGGTTCTTGCCCTGAGCCAGAACTGTCCCAGAGTCCAGAGAGGGCTGTCTTATTGGGGAAGGAAACAAACAGTATTCATGGGCAGTGAGCTGTTGGGATTCAGCAGTTCCTGATCTCACTTCCTGTTGGTTGCCTCTCCTTCACCCTGAGCTTGATATTCTTATGTCTGACAAGTTGCCTGACTTGCTGCTTTACCTGACCTTTTAGTCAGATTCTTTCTTTCCTGAACGACATTTTCTTGTAAGGAAGTATAGCATAGAGGAAAGAGTCTAGGCTTTGAAGCCAACCTGGCTTCATGATGATTCCTTATGTCATACCTTATGGGGCTGCTTCTGAGAATCACAGATAATGTATGGAAAATGATGGGCAGATGGTAGACCTGCTGAATGATGCCCTTTCTGTTGTTACCTTTGCTGTTACCTTGCTTTGAATGTACTTAGCTTGGTATATAAGGGTATTTTTTCAATCCCCTTCATGGTAGAGAGGATTAACTGTCTTGTACTTTGCATAAATTAACTTCCTATCCAGGAAAGAAAAAAAAAAAACCCAGCAAAATACTGGCTCTGTCAACCTCCTCTTCCTTCCTTGTCCTTTCCTGGGTGGAAAGCAGTTCCTCAAGTTACGTGTATTTTTACTGTTTTTTGGGGTTTTTTTTTAAATATTTTATTTACTAATTTTTTAGAGAGGGGAAGGGAGAAAGAAAGAAAGGGAGAGCAACATCAATGTATGGTTGCCTCTCAAGTGCCCCCAACTGGCAGACTTGGCCCGCAACCCAGGCATGTGCCCCAACTGGGAATTGAACTGGCGACCTTTTGTTTGTAGACTGGCACTCAATCCACTGAGCTATACCAGCCAGGGCTGTACTATGTTTTTATATGTCTGTTTCTTTTTACTTTTTCTAATGCTGTATATTAGTTATCTCTTGCTACATAACAAATTACTGCAAAATTTAGTAGCTTAAAACAATAAATGTTTATTATCTTGCACATCTTCGGAGTGTCCAGAGTCCTGATTGGTTCTCCCCTGAGGTTGCAGTCAAGCTGTCAGCCAGGGGAGTGGTCCCTGAAGACTGGGGCTGGGAGTGCTACTTCCGAGCTCAGCCATGTGGCTCTTGGCAGGAGGCTTCAACTCTTTCCCACACAGGCCTTTCCACAGGGCCGTTTGTGATGTGGTTTCTCAGTGTAAGTGACCTAAAAGAAAGAGCAGGGAGTGCTTGAGACAGAGCTACAGTCTTTTAAAACCTAATATTGAAAGTGGCATACCCTAATTTCTGCCATACTCTATAGCTCACACAGACCAGCCCTAATTCAGGGTGGGAGGGCAACACAAGAGTGTGAATTCCAGGAGGAAGGGTCATTGCAGGCCTCCTGGAGGCTGGCTACCACAGTCTGTGCTGTGAAAATAGTCTATTCTGACTCTGCCAGCTCCTTCTTCTCCCCTCTATTATCGTCACCTTTTTATCTCATTTTTTTTTCTTGTGCCCTGAATTGAATCTACGGCCAGTTACATGGGCCAACGCTCCAACCAACTGAGCCACCCTGCCAGGGAGGCTCAATTAACCTTTTTTTTTTTTAATCCTCACCCAAGGACATGCCTATTGATTTTACAGGGAGGAAGAGAGTGAGAGAAACATCAATGTGAGAGAGAAATATTGATCAGTTGCCTCTCACACGTGCCTGACTGGGGACCAAACATGTAACCCAGGCATATGCCCTGACCAGGAATTGAACCCGTGACCTTTCAGTTTATGGGATGATGCTCCAACCAACTAAGTCACACTGGCCAGGGCCCTCTCATTTTTTAATCAGTGCCTACATCCCACTTCTGTTAAGTCCAAAGCTGGAGTGTTCAACCCTGGAACCAGCACGAGGGTGGCCTTAGAATTGTTCAGACCCAGAATCCTTTCCCATAATTGCATTTTATGTTTCATTTGATCAGTGGCAATGCCAAAATGTATTGGTTATTAAATATTTTGATTATCACTTCTGACTGCTCAGCCCATGAGGATATTGCTTTCTAGAGCTTCTTAACAATGCCCAGTATCTTAGTTTGTTTGGGGTGCTATAACAAATACCACGGATTTATTATACCACCCAACTAAAAACAACAGAAATTTATTTCTCACAGTTCTAAAGTCTGAAAATCTAAGATTAGGGTGCTATCATGGTCAGGTGAAGGCTCCCTCCTGGCTCATATACTTCTGATTTCTCGTGTCCTCACATAGTGGAAGGGGATAAGGAGCTCTCTCGGGGGTCTTCTGTAAGGGCACTAATCCCATTGATGAGGGCTCCACCCTCATGACCTAATCACCTCCCAAAGGTCCCGTGTCTGATACCATTATATTGAGCATTAGGATTTCAACATTAGAATCTGAGGAGGACACAAACATTCAGACCATTAACACAGATGTTCCTCTACAGATATGAAATTGAAGCCTAGTTTTTCACAGCAGTATCCTAAGTGCTTCAAGAGTAAGGCATTACTTTCAGGATTGCAGTCATCTTTGTCTCACTGTATCTCCTCTCTCTCTCTCTCTCTCTCCTTCTTCATTATTCCCCCACACACCATTCTCGTTTTATTTTTTCTCTCTTTCTGACCTTTAACTGACTATGTCTAAAATTTAACACATACATTTTTTTATTTTTATTAAATAATTTGTTCTGTCAAATGGATGAGTAGAATAACTAGATAAATCGTTTTTATATTTGGCCCAGCAGTTGCCTTTAGTTACCAAAAAAAATTGTTTCCTCTCATTTCTTTATTGCTTCTTGGCTGTCTCTTCCATTGTGTAGAGGAAAAGAAAAGAAGTGAAGATAAGGAAGTCACTGACTATCTTGTCCGTGCCTTCCACTTTGTACTGTGCCATCATTTCCCGTACTTGCGGTCCTCCACCTTTCTACCAAAGCCCTGCCTCGGAGTCTTTGTCCCTGAAGAGAACAGCTGTGAACAAGTGAGTCTCTCGTTGTGCCAGCTTTCGTGGAAGAAGAATGTGCATGTAGCCCACAAGTAACCTTCCCATTTCCTAGCTGTTTCTTTGTGGCTAGATTTTTTTTAATGTTTTGAGAAAAATATTATTTTTGAGAAAAGCTATATATTTTAAACCTAGCACTCTTTTCAAATTGCTTTGCAATCTACAGGAAATTCAATCTGAGATTAAGCATTAAAGAGCTAGGGAAACTGAAAATGCCTTCACTGAATTAGAGATGCATTTGATTTTTGCGCTTAAGATTCAGCTTGTGAAAAGTATTGGCCCATGTAACTATGAAGAAATAAATTCAGCCAATTTACCTATTTTTCTGCAGGTCTATGTGTATTTTAAAAATTGTACCTGAAAGAGTTATGGGCCTGGTGTAATTGCATTTGCAAATTAAATGAAGGAAGGTCTAGTGTTCAGAGGACCATTCGGTGTGTTAATTTTCCCTTTTTGCTGTAGTGCTGGTAACTTCAAGCCTCTTTGGGTGACTGTACTTCCTTGTAAACCTTGCCCTCTAGGGGAAAACAGTATTCCAGAGCCACCAAAGAAAATGAGCTTGTCTAAAAATAATTGCCTGTTGACAAGATTTTAGCAATAGAAAAGCTTTACAAAATAGAATGAGGTCAAATATGACAGATGTGGTCAAATCCCCTTCTAATCTGTAAATCCCTAACTGCAGTTATGCTAATTTTTAAATGGATATTTTGAAGTGTCACTGAATTTATGACATTCTCAGCATTTTTATATCTCTGAGCATTTGACGTATGTGGTTGCATCCTGTGCTTTGGTGAACATTCTATTCCTAGTGCCTGTGGGGTCCTTCCTACCTGAGTCTCAAATGGGGTTCTATTTTGCCCTGCTCTTCTTCGTCAGGAGTAGTTTTCTAACAGCCCCAAATAATAAAATTGGTTTACTATGATACTCTTCACGGGAGTGCTTTTCAACCAGGGGCAAATTCCAAGCTGCCCCCTCTGCTTGACGTGACCATGTCTAGAGGCACTTTGATGTCACACTGAAGAGGGGAAGGGGAGGGAGGGCGAGCAGTACCTAGTCAAGGACACTGCGAAACATGCTGTGATACACAGGACAGCCCTCACATCAAAGAACCGTCTGGCCCCAAATGCTGATGGTGTTGAGGTTGAGAACTGCTTTAGAGCAATAGTCACCAGTTTTTGTAGCTTATTAGAATCGCCTTGCGAGGCTTATATTCCTACTGCGTCCAGACCAAGTAATTCAGAATCTCTGAGCATGGGACCCAGTCCTCAGTATTTTGTAAAAGAGACTCCAGTGCACAGCCAAGGTTGAGAACCGCTACTTTGTAGCAAACATTTTTAGAGGACAAAACCAGTTTAGGCATAATCCCAGACAGTTTCCTTACTAAAGGACCTGAAAGGATCTCATTAAAATGTGGTTTGAGGTATCAGACAATATCCCATTACAGTATTATAATGAGGTTCAAATGAATTTTTCATGACTTTTTACATTCTCTAACGTTAGAACTTAAAACTTGAGAAACTGCTATTCTCGTTGCCATACTGGAAGTCTGTTTGCCCTTCGTTCTTTCTACTTGGTAAAATACGTTCTTTTTCCTCCCAACTAGAGGTAAGTAATTACTGCTAGCTTTGACTATGAAGTTCTCTCAGATAAATTTGGCATTTTTGGAGCATTGATGATTTGTTTTTCTCAAAGTTTTCTCATGTGTCTTTATTGTTTGATGAGCAAGTCTCATCATTTGAACCTACCAGAACTGATGTATTCCTATGCAAAGGAGCTAAAGTACTCCCACTAAGAATATTTCATTCAAAGTTGCCCTTTCATCCCTTTCTTAACCACGTTATCTCACCAAAAATTAAATCTTAAATGCATGAACAGTCACTCTGGACTCTAAGCAGATAGATATTCTCCAGTTATTATTAATGTATAGCATTTCATTGTAGATGCCTAAAAAAGCATAGCATTGATGGCATAGGTTCTCATGGAAACTCCCCCGACCCCAAACCATAAATGTAACTTGAAACTTTTGACAGGGTAGAATGAACAATTCTTAGTGATGTATTGTATCGTAAAAACCATTCCATTTATAAAAACCAACACACACACCTGCCTAGTAAACAAAACAATGAAACTCTCCTCTTCCACATTTTTCTCAAAGCCTTAGTGGAGATCAGGTTATGGAACTCCAGAAAACATCCAGCTTCTTTGAAGAAGTATAGTGTGGTGTGTGGAGTTCATGGAGAGCCATCTGATATTTGGGTCATTAACCTGCTAAGATACCTGTTCCATGCAAGCCTGTCAGTAGATGCTGGAGAACAATTGAAGGACTGGGAGTGAGGAGGGAAGGGTAGTGACTGCGGAGCCCAGGGGCCGCCTGTGTTCTGCAGGTGCATCGGGTTCTTTAGGCAGGTCAGGGACAGGCCCAGGTGTTCTGGGGCCTGAGGTTTCCACAGTTCGGAGAAACCTCTTCAGAAAGAAAGAATACAAATTAGGTATAAAACAAAGATTTATTTAGCATAATGAAAGAAATCACAACAGATTGCAAATTTAAAGAGCAAATATCACAGAACCTAGAAAAATAACAATGTTTTTGTGAATTAATTGCCTGGTGTGTGCTATAGCCTGACATATGCGTAGGTTTTCCCACATCTTTTGGTAATGTACTCTTTGGTTAGCTCTTCATATAATAATGAATTGGTAACATTTCCCATAGAGGAACTAGGAAGATAATTCAATCTCTCCTTCAGCGTGGTTGAACAAAATTTGTGGGATTCTATTTTGTTTGTTTTTAAACTGATATTGCAGAGAGTCTCTTCAGGTTTTCAGCTGGTTATTGGTAATGTCATGTAAATATTTAGGCTTGCTGCTAAACCTGGGTAAACCTCTATCAAAGTTTCCAGCACACGTGAGATAAAAGATTTGGGTCATTTGAAGTTTTCTGAGGCAGCGACTAATCATAAATACACTCATTAACTGATTTGTCATTATTGTCCTTGCTGGAATGGTGTGTTATGAGTTTTATTTATCTTCACTGAATGTCAAATGATCAGTGAGAACGTGGAGATGTAACAGAGCGAGACTGTTTCAGGTCAAGAGAAAGCAAAGGTGTGATCGGGCAAAGGCATGTGACCAATGTAGGTAAAGAGTATAGGGTACAAGTAGGAAAGCAGTGGGCAGCAGGACAAGGAAGGTGTGCTGGAGTCAGGGAGGCAAGTGGGAGGGAGTGTCAAAAGTTGGTAAGTGGCTCAGGGTAGACTGTCCATTGTGACTTTAACTTAAGCAGTCCAAGGCCATGGTGGACCACCAAGGCTATGAAAGGCAGCCTGGTGTGATGTTAACATCATTGGCCTTAGAACCAGCCAAATTCTGGTGTGAATTCCAGCTCTTTCACAGGCCAAATGGGCCTGTGAAAACTTCTTGGCAAGAACTTACCTGTATGTGAAAGTAACTGCCAACTATATGAATATATTTCACTCTGTACCAAATTGATGTGGAGCTGGATTCCAACCTGAGACTGACCTAACATCACTCTGTATCAAGGGAAATATGACCAGGTCAGGGAAAGACACAGCAGTCTTACTTGATTAGCTCTTACTTCTTTAAATGTTTCAAAAACATATGACCCAGGCTGTGGAAAGGGCTTATGCAAGAGAGGGGCCTTTCCGTTTCAGCTTTATTAGCTTCAAGTTAATCTGCCTCTGGTCAGGGCTTATTCTTCCTCTCCTATACAGCTTTGGGATTAGATAGATGATTTTTATTATAGCTATTAGGCTGTTTCTATCATTTCTACAGTAACGTAGGGAAGATATACTCTGAATACATTTTAGACTAGGTCATAAAATGCAAGCCAGAGAATGTAAATGTCTGATTTCAAGACTGGGACGGCAGCAGGGGATTCGGGGCAGTCCCTGATCAGGCGCCACATGGTCACAGCATGGTCAGCCACCCACTCCAGTCCAAAAGTGAGGGCTGCAACAGGCAAGAGTCTAAAGGGTGCAACAAATGCATCATAATTTAGGCAGCAGTCAATCTTAAGATTTTTAGACAAAAGCAGATTTGAAGGAGTAGGGGGCCCATAGCAACCAGGAATCTGGTTAACAATATTTGGTCCTGAATCGCAGAGGTACGAGCCCTGTCTGGGGGCCTGGTTGGCTGTGGGAAGCAGAAACTAGGGAACAGGACTGATTCGCGGCCTCCAAAAAAAAAAAAAGTTTGCATGTCTTTTAAAAGTATGTGCAGAACTACAGACTTTTCTTGCACATGTATAACTTGACATATAAAACCTTTTACCATAAGTTTAAATAGTTAACAAAGGATATAATTTCTGGCATATTATATGAACTTTAAATACTTTAATCAAAATATTGAGCTACAAATTCAGACCATTAAATTTTGGGAAAATGGCTAGCATTTAGCCTCGTTGTCAAAGTCCATCCTTACTGTCAAACAAAAGGACTGAATTAGATGTACTGTCTATAGAAAATGCCTGACTTCATTTTTTAATTCAAAGTAAAGCTATTAAAACAATTCCCCATAAAAGTCATCTGATGTCTGAATTGTCATTCTAAGATAGCTAGCTAGGTGAAGATGCATAGGTGGATGGATAGAAGGAAAGAGAGGGGTGGAGGGAGGAGGAGGGAGGGATAGATCAACCTCTAAGAGACACCTCGCTGTAAGTATGTCTGCTAGATGAAAGAATGCACTTTCAAATTCTCTCTTGTTAGACCTCAAGTTTTTATACCCTGGGAAATGTTCCATAGCAAGATTCTTGATGAATGTGAGAGACTCTGTTCTTTCGTTACATGGGAGGAGGGCAGTTATGAAGGGAAGGTGGGAAAGGAGAACCAGCGAAGGTGTCATCTCAAGCTGACCTAAGTTACAAAAGAAAGGTCTGGGGAATGTGTTCAGAAAATTGATTTCATTAAAGCTCTCTGTCCATATATCTTCAGAGTTTTTGTGTATCCCTAAGAGTAAAGTTAAAGAGCCATACCTGAAACAATAGATATTCACCAGGCTGGACATCAGAGTCAGAGGAATCTGCAGGAAAACTACCTATATAAATTTCTCAATATGGGGAGAAATTTATGGAAATCTCATAGTGGTGACCAAGCTCTCATGTCATAATCTGTGGGATACTATTTCACGGTCTAGTTAGACCAGGGGTGTCATGAATACGGTCCACAACAAAATTGTAAGTTTACTTAAAACATTATGAAATTTTTTACAATTACGTGTTGCGATGTCACCTAAAGTAAGCGTACCTGTACTCTCGCTATTTGTACGCATGTGCACACAATCATGCCTCATTCATGTCATCGCCATTTGCAGCACCTACATTTGCAAGCAACTATTTTCAAGAATGAAACACATTAAGAATAAAATTAGAACCAAAATATCTGAGGAGCACCTTGAGAACTCACTGAAAATTGCAACTACTTCTATCAAACCAGATATTGATGTACTAGTTCCTCAACTATAATGTCAAACATCCCACTAGTTTTATGTTGTCCTCTTTTACTTCTATAATAAAGATATTTAAAAAATCAATGACATTTTATTACTTAGCTATGTACATTTTCTACATTAGTGATCACAAACTTGGGACCTGCTCGATTTTAAAAGATTATCGAAAGGGCTGCTGCATAATGAGGGTTATTATGTGAGGACTTTTTTGCTTATTTGTGGTGGCAGATATCACAAAAATTATGTATGGACCTTTTTTTTTGCTCATCAGTTTTTGTTAGTGTTCGTGTATTTAATGTGTGGCCCAAGACAACTCTTCTTCTTCCAGTGTGGCCCAGAGACACCAAAAGGTTGGACGCTCCTGAGTTAGACTATTGGAATAACTGTTGCTAGTTTAAACCAAACTAGCTTTAAATCCTGGCCCAACCAGTTATCAGCTATGTAACCTTGAGATTGCCACCTGACTTCTCTAGTTAACAGTTTCTTCATCCGTAAAATGGGGCTAGTAAAGAATGGTACCTACAATATAAGATTACGGATAAGATGAAATGACATAATATATGTAAAGCAGTGTGCAAGGATTAAATGCATGGGATTATTTATTATTATTATTTTCAGCTAAGAGAAACAGATCTCTTTTTAAAATGGATTCCTAATATGTGGGATGGACATGCACTTGAGGACAATGGAGACAGTATGATAACGTCAATGCCAAGGATGCCTCTGAGTCACCATGTGGAATGTCCCAGAATTCAAAAGAAGTTTCCCAACATCACAAAACATGGAGTATTGGGTAGGCTTTACCAGGAAAAGAAAGACACTAAGACAGGAGAAGGTCTAGGTTCCCCATGCTCCAGCACTCCAGAGAGGTGTGTCCGTGGCCAAGGCCCTTTACTGGACACATCACAGTGTCTGTATTATGCGGAGAAACCACATCTTCATGCCCTGTATTATTTTTATAAAAGATTTTATTTATTTATTTATTTATTTATTTAGAAAGAGGAGAAGGGAGAAAGAGAGAGAGGGAGAGAAATATTGATGTGTGAGAGACACATTGATAGGGGTCTTACACACCCCCAACCTGGGATCTGGCTTGCAATCCAGGCATGCTCCCTGACTGGGAATCGAACCAGTGACCTTTCAGTTCGTAGGCCAGCACTCAGTCCACTGAGCCATACCAGCCAGGGCTATTTTCCTTTTTTATAAGCAAGTATGAAAACATCCTCCTCACTAGTGGACGCATAAACCTCTCAAGCAGTATATGATTTAGGTGCCATCTTTTTACAGTTTTTAGCTGGAATACCAGCTTCCCAGCTCCTAGAAACGTTGGGCCATGGGAAGTTGTAATCCCTCTGGCTGCAGAGGAAACTCCAGATACCTTGGGAAGCTGAGTTTGGGTCAACTCCTCTTCCTAGGAGAATCCTTAATCCTAAAAATCCAGGCAATCATACTGTCACTTTTTGATAGTGCTGCACGTATAATCACAGATGTCCTACTTAACTCGTAGTCTGCATCTCAGGGAACGGGGCTTTGGGCAAGGAATTTAAAGTCTCTTGTGGGAGACTGGGCATAGTTAGTGCTACTTTAGGACCAAGGGGTCAAGGTGCAGAAGAGTAAAGGACCAGTTTCACAGCACTGCATGGGACTGTCCTGATATCCATTAGACTCTTTAAAAACTAGCAACTTTGCAATGGGACATAGCACTTTTATCATGGACACCCTCCTTATGTAACATCCTTATATACATTTCCCTACAGCATGTTGGAGTATAAGGAGGTTTATTAGAAGAACAGAGTCTTCTAGAATTTAAGGAATTGCTGAATAGCCAGAGCCCGAGAAGGATATCAGATAGCTCTGGAACATCTAACAGAAATGCATGGATCTTCATTCTGGGCACTGCCATTCGTGTGATTGGGTGTTTCAGTTGCTACTGCTGTGTAACAAATCACCCCAGACTGTGCCAGAAAGAACCACCATTTTATTACGTTCATGGATTCCAGGGGGTCAAGGCATCAGGGGAACGGCTTGTCTTTGTTCTGTGATGTGTGGGGCCTCAAATGGCTGGGGAGCTGGGGTGGGAGGAACCGCTTTCAAGATCGCTTTTTCATTCATACTTCTAGCACGTTGGTAGGAATGTCCAAGAGGTGGGGCTTTGCTGGGACTATTGACCAGCGTGCCTGCACACGTGCTCATGAACATGAGAGCCCAAGAGAGTCAGACTGTTTATTCAGCAATGCGGTGTTTGGGGCATGGGGGATGTTCCATAGAGGGAATGTCCAAAGAATTATCCTTCCAAAGATCCAAGTAGAAGTCTCATGACTTCTTTTTTAACCTAGACTGGGAGTCACTTCTGCAAAATCCTATTGGTCAAAGCAGTCAAAGGCCTGCCCAGATTCAAGGGGAGGAAACAGACACTTCATTTCTTTGTAGGAAGAGTGTCAAAGCATTTGTGGCCATTTAGAAAAATGGTTACACTGGGCTTCCAGCTTCACTTTCTTGCTTGGTTTGAATTCTTGAACTAGGGGATCTGCTTGGCTGGGCTCACTGTGTGAGTCGTTCCTTTGTTCCTATCAGCTGTGCAGAAGCGGGTCAGCTTACGTACTTAATAGAACATCCCTTCCCTGGCTCTGGAAGAGGCAGGCTCCCCAAGAAGGGCTCATGATTGAGGAAGATATAATGAGATCTAGCGTAGACAGTGCCAAACGTAGCAACCGTCTTCCTGCCTTCTGTAGCAGTTTGGTGAGTAGAGGGATCCTGGAAAAGAGAGAAGGAATGGGGCAAATGCCATGGGGTAACTGAAGGTCACGGGAGGCACAGGTTCTGTGAAGAGCATGACATTTGAGTTATTTATATTTCTACGACATCCACAAGAAAGTAAGTTCTAGAAGTGTTCAGGTTAAGCGGTAAGTGGATGATAGGAGACAATCAACTTTGTTCTTGAAATGAGAACAGATTTGACCTTGAGCAAAATCAAAGAATCTTCAGAATATTTCACAGCTGCTATAGATTTCTAGTTTTTAGAAGCAGATGTTAAGTATCAGATTTTCTTGGCTTTTAGTCTGTCAGTCCCAGTCAGTAATTAACGACACTGAATGAAACATCTTTCCTCTGAGATTCTTAAGCTGCTTAACTGATCAGTTTAGCATGGCCGAACATCCTGGGCTAGTAAGCAAAGGGAATATATGATTCCAGTTTTGGTGTGTGTGCTACTAGAGCAAGCACTAAAAAGAAATAGAATGTTTCCTAATCTTCCTTTCTGCTTAGGAGAACTAATTCATGAGGAGGTTAGTGACTTTCTGAGGGTCTCAGAACAACTGAGTAGCACAGAATAGCCAGTCTTTAACTAGAAAAGCTTTCCTGGGGGCCACCATTTCTGCTCTACTTACCAGCTTCCGGTGTTCAGACGGGATTTGCAGTGGTGGTATGGTTCGCTGAAGACATCTGTCTGTGCAATTCTTTGTGCTTGAGAGGAGGGCAGGGAGTATTTCTGATTTCATAAACTAGTTCTGTGGATCTCTTAAACAGCATATTTAAGGGTAATCAAAACCTTTACTAGAAAAAAACATTTGCTATGGGGAGGGGGATTATGAAGGCAAAAAGGGGAATGGTCTTCAAGGAACATATATCGGACACATGGACAAAGCCAAAGTGGGTAGGACCAAGGGTGGGGCAGGGGGAGTGGAGGGGGGAAGATGGAGACAACTGTGCTTGAGCAACAATAAAAAATATATATTTACTGTGGCATGGGCGAAGTCATGATTCTTTTGTAGAAAAGATCAAACCAGAGCCAGCTGATATAAATTGCAACATACTGATTAGAGTGTTGATTCTCATTACTTATGTCAAGGGAAAGAAAGGAAGAAATAGACTGAAACAAACAGGACAATTCCTTAGGAAAACCTGACACCTGAAGACTGCAAGGACTTCAGTGCCTCGTGTTGAAAGCCTGCCTTTCCTATCAATACTTCTTAATCTGTTTCCTTACTCCTTGCCCATTACTCCTTTTTTTCCTTTAATTTTTATACCACCAGGTCCTGTAAAACCAACACAAGATTGCTCTGTAACATATTCTGTAGTGGGAAGTCAGAGAAAAACAAAGAGTATTTCTTTCCTCTCTATTAATACTCTAAACCAGTCATTCTTACCTTTACATAACCAACACTTATTTAAAATAAAAAATATGTTTTAACACTCTAGTTATTATGCTGAAATGAAATTCAAAAATTATATAATTTACCTATATGTGTAGTGTTTTAAAAATTCAGTGACATGCTCTAATAATACAACGGGAAATAAAATAATGTACAAGAAAATTATATGTATTTCAAAATGTAAATATTCAGGCACCACTACGTTAGAAGGCATAAAGGTGTTTTCAAATGCCTGCATGGTGATGCTCGTGGTACCTTGTAAATACAATACAATAGCCACAGATGTAGACTGAGGGTTGGATTGTTTTGACAACTCAAATACAATGAGTGGTGCTGTTGATGGTAAAGTGATTTTTCCAAGATGGGACTAACTTAGTAAAATTCTAAACAACACAAATTGTAAGCTCCTCTTAAGTTTCACAGTAGTTGCATTCCTGGAAAATTCAGTGTATAATAAAGCTATTCCAAAAGTATTTTTTGTTTACATGTAAAACAGACTATCCAGACTCATGTGATTAAAAACAGGGTTTCCACCTCTATTATTTGAAAGCTGTGTGGGTGTGGGAAAGTCTTTATTTAGTAGGCCTATCCATCATGTTCCAGAATCCCTAGTGTACCTGACCCCTGTGTCTCTGTGTGTGCTTGGGGGAGGGGGGCGGAGGGTGTAACCCATAGTCATGTCACTACCAAAAAGGCCCCCACGGATATTCAACAGGCCCCTATTCAGAGCCAGAGCTCTAGCGTCTGGGACAAGGGTGAAGAAGTAAGTTCATGGCAGTCTTTCTGAGTCCGTTTTGAATGATTTTATTCATATTCTTTGGTTTTGATATGTTGAGAGCCACTTTCATTTTCAAATATTGGAATCTTAAGAGCCTAGAGTCTTCTCTGGAAAAAGAAAGAGATGGTACGGTAGTGTAGATGTGGCACATTAAATTTATAGCTTTCACAAAACCATTCGAACTTTATTACAGCCCCCAAGTAGGGTTTGTTCAGGGAAAGAAGAATCCCAAATGAAGATACTAGCTTAAGCCTAAACATCATCTTAAGAAAATAGGTTCTGTTATATCTTGGGAAACTGTATAACTATTTTATGAAATAAAAAAAATTATTCTTTCAAGGATTAATCTAGATCTACTGGAAGTCTATTAGAATCTCCCGAAGGTCACGTTGTCTCACTTTCTGTGGAGGGCTGGAAACCTGGGTCTTAACTGTGGTCGCAAGGACTATGGCCTATGGAAATGACGCGCAGGAGGAGCCTCAAACCACTCACGTACTAATGAAGATCCCAAGTGCTTAATTAGAAGTTAACTAGCCTAATGTCTCCAAGTTTCTACCATTCCTCTCATTACACTGCATCCTGTATATACACTTACACATGTGCCTTTTACACATGTATATATAATGGTGTATATATGTGTTATGAAGAAAGCTCAATCTCTAAGTTTCCCTAGGTAATAATAATAACTAACGATTATTGAGCACTTCTTTGTGATAGACACTATTCCAAGCACTTCACTTGTTCAATTCTCTCAACAGCCCTAAGAGGTAGGTATTATTATTTTACATGGGGAAATTGAAGTACAGAGATTAAGTAACTTGCCTAATGTTCTATAACTAGTAAATAGCAAAGCCAGAATTTGAACCCAGGTAGTCTATATACTTCCAGAACCCAAGCTCTTAGCCATATGCTACACATATTTAAGAAATAACAAGGCTAGTAAAGGATATGGGTTGGCGATTTATAATACACAAAGGAGTACCTCTTTAAATACCATTCTGCTCCCAAGTCTGATCAAGCTAAAAGTTTGGAGGCGATAATGGTTGAGAAAACTGGTAGTACTGTTACAGCTTTACTCCTTAAGTGGGGAACTCCCAGCAGTAATTCCAGTGTAACCAGAAGCGCGTGAATGGCATTATCTGTAAAACTGAGAAAATGGAAAGTGTAACCTATACTCAATTAAAATTTGGGCCTAGAATGCTTCACTCCAAGTGGCAGAAATTCAATTCTGACTCATTTAGGCAAAAAGAAAATTTAAAAACTAACAGAATGTGAAATATATTGGTTTTCATAGTGAAAAGTCCAGGGCATACAGTTGATTTAGAAATGACTTAATCCTGGTCTCTAATGATAGTAAGCTCTGTCTCTCCCTCATTGAGTTCTGCTTCTCTACATGTTATCCTTATTCTTGTCCACTGCAAATAGTTTCTTCCTTGGTGCCACAAAAGGTGTTCATAGCTTGAGATTCCAGAAGAAGAGAGAGACTCCCACAGGGAAGATTTTTATTGGCCAGTGTGGGTCACATGCTTATCTTTGAACCAAGAACTGTGACCAAGGAGGAAGAACTCTGATTGGCCAGTCTGAGCCATGTGTTCATCTGCCTCATCTCTCTGGCAGGCTTTGTGAACCTCGGTTGGGGAGACAGGTGGCTCCCCTGGGAAAAGCAATGGTAGACAGGTAAAAATAACAGGCGATTGCTTCAAGGACCCAAATTGAGCCAGAACCTGACTGCTGCTATTTCTTCCTTGCCTGGCTATTGCATCTCCAACTTGTAACTGAATTGTTGATCCATGTACAATGTAACTGTTGTTACAACAAGGTTTTTTCCTTTCTTTGTTTTGTTTTATACATGAGGTTATAGAATTATAAACTGCCTTGCATAGGGTAATAATTCAGTAAGTGTTATCTGAATATCAGTCTATGCTAATAAGTAAAAGTGATATTCATTTAAATAATGAATGTTTAACAAAAAAAAACTTTCACCATGTATCTTATAGTATGCAAATGATGCCTAGCAACAGTATCCCAAGTCTTGTCAGCAGCTACATGAATTATGGAGCAGGATTTCCTAATCTAGATTACTCTTGAGTTTTATAAATTATCTAATTCTCTATTGCAGAGTTGGGGAGGGGAAAGGAAGTCAGTTAAGAAAATACAGGAACTGAACTACAAGCATTCATACTAAAAAGGGTCACAAATAGAACTGGTCACAAGGTTGTAAAACATGATTGCCTCTTACCTGCCAAGGGCTGCTAGCTGCAAAACACTCTGGTAATGATTCTAAACCAGCAGAGCAGTCTGTCTACATTGGGCAACTTAAGGAGCTTAGCGATGCTATAGCTCACAGGCCCCAACCCTGGAGACTGACTTGGTAAATGGGAAGGATCCCAGATTCCCAGGGTAAGTTTGATGTGCAATTAGACATGAGAACTGCAATGATCAGTCTCCGTAATGTATAGAGGAGCAGGCATCACAGCAAGAACAAAAGCTGGACATCTGAGATTGGTGGTTCTCATAGATGAGCATGCCCCAGAATCCCCTGGAAGGCAGCGCCCCACCTTGGGTTTTCTGATTCAGTCAGTCTGGAGTGGGTCCTGAAAATCTGTGTTTCTGTCAAGTTCTTAAGTGATGCTGATGGTGGTCCATGTTCCACATTTCAGAAATAACTGCCCAGGATAATACCTGATGGATGTGGTTTATGCAAAAAGACATTGTTGAACTTGGGTATCGGACAAACTGCTGGTCACAAATGCACTGGCTAAGGGAGTTTCTGTTGTACTTCAAATTTGGTCATGTATGAGAGAAAATTCTGTTCATCAATTCAAATTCACATTCAATTCATCAATTCTTGGCTGCAGTCTCCAGCTGAAATTAACAGAAGGCTGAGACTTGGAAGGGCACCAATGGAGAAATAGAAAGATCACCAAGAGCAAAGATGTGTCATTAGAGACCAAGGCTCAGATCATCCACACCCTCATATTCCTCATTACTATGTATGGGTGCGAAAAGGTGGGCCAGTGAAGGAGGCTAATGGGAAAGAAATGAGCCATTTGAAATATGGTGTCGGAAGAGAGTTTTACAGATGGACCCTGAACTGCCAGAGCAAATTAGGCCGGAAACATCCTTGTGGGGTGCGGGGAGCAAAGATGTAAAACTGGAGCTGTCCCGCTTCAGGCAATCATGAGAAGACAGGGTTCTTTGGAAAAGACAATAATGCTGGGAAAAGTAGAAAGCAGCAGGAAAAGAGGAGGACCAAATTGGATGGATGGACTGCAGAAAAGCAGCCACGGGCATGAGCAGGACTGTTGAGAATAGGACATTGTCAACATCACTCATTCAGAGAGTCTTCAGGGTCAAAGCCAACTCAACAGAATGTAACACATGGGAGACAGTGTCGGGGAAAAGAGTCACAGATGACATACATTGGACTGGGTTTTTGTTTTTGTTGTGCTTAGCAAAAGAAACAGTCTCTAGCTAATTTAAGCAAAAAGGAATTTATTGGAAGGCAATTGGGTAGATTGCAAATTTGCTGGGGAAGCTGGGGAACCAGGCTTGAAAAAATACGAGGAGGCCACTTATCAAAACTACAGCTAAAATGTCACCACTGAACTAATCTAATAAGGGTCCTGTTTCCACAACTTATATGGCAAACACTGGGTGCTGGATGCTATTGCTGCCACTGTTTCTCCCAGAAACTCTCTGATACTATTGCTGCCTGAAAGAATTCTCCCCCACCCCTGCAATTTTTCATGCTTACCTCTGGATCGGTCTTGGGCCAGGTGACCTAACTGTCCAGGCCTTGCTCAGGTGCAGTATCCTGGTTGGCAGGGAGGGCTGTGAAAGGATTGGGGCTTTTTAGTTTCTGTAGCAGGAGGTGCCTCTCCACTAGTTATTAAAGTAACGAGGATAGCCCCAAATACATTAAATAGCCACTGGAGATGACTTTTTAGTATTTGACCTTGAATGAAAGGGAGAATGGTAATGCTGTTGGCAGAAATCGGATGCTGACGGGAGAAACAGATTGGGAAACTGTTTGTTGTATTCTTTCATATGTGTCCGTTATGGCTATTTGAGTATGTCACAGGAAATCTGGGCAGTTCCGAGCAGCCACATTGTCAGATGCAACATGGGCTGGTTTAATGACTAACTTTGTTGTCATCCTAAGGACAACCTTAGGTGTGAGGCTTGAACAAGACTGAGTAACTCCAGGTGTTGGTAGCTGGTTTTATTCTGGCTCTAAAATTCTCTTTATGGGATTTTTTTTAAGTCAGCTGGACAAGCAGGAAGCAAAGAAGCAAATGTATTTTGCAGGTTTGTTTTTTTTAGTATTATAAATTGCTTCTCTTCTACATTAAATAAGGACAACCTATTGGTAACAATCTCAAAATAAAATTATGCATGACCCAAAGAATCTACCAGGACTTAGAAACAGCTGAGAACCGTGGGATCCTTGTCTCATACACAAAGAGATAGATTTGATGAAAAATTTCAGAAGTGTATGTAGCAGAACTTTTTGGAAAATATAATAGAAGGAAAGTAATATGTAACTAAAAGCCTCTGATTGTATAAATTACTTTGGATATACAAGTGGCTTTTGCATTCAAAACAAATATAATATTACCGGAAAAATTTTTCTCTGTTGGAAGACATTTCTACATTGCAGTTTTCACGTTAAAAAGCAATGTAATGAAAGTGACCCAAATTATACTGAAATGATCAAAAACACCATATTTAGGCACAAGATTGAGTTTCACCTGGGATTCACTGTTCCAGGTGTTTACAGCCAGCATGGTTTTAATTGTTTAGCATCTGTGCCAGGCTGGCTGTTCATGCTTTTATTATCACCACTGCTAGAGTATGTATTTATTTGCCAAGTGGCAAAAAGTATATACCAATTAACATAACAGGAAAAACCCCATAAAATATTACTTAATCTGATGTGATTCTTATTGTTATTCTCGTACCTCACTCTCCCTTCCTTCTTCCCTTTTTTCTTTTACAGTAAATCGTGAAGGTGACTTTGT
>PVJI01011415.1:0-56129 GCA_004026765.1 Micronycteris hirsuta | reverse complement strand
ACACTACAGAAAGGAAACTATTTACAAGTGCTTGAAAGTTTAACATTATAAGAAGTTTTGTTTGTGAGAATAAATATAACATAAACCCCAAAGACTTGACATTTCTGAAGTTATATGTTTCACTACTTGTTGAAGATTAACATAGTTAATAGGTTGTCTTTTAAATAAGGAGTTTTACATCTAATGTAAGAGTTGATTTGATATTTCTCAAAGTCAGATGCTCAATTCAATAGACAGAAACTTTCTAAATCCGTCTTTTAAAACCACAAAGCAAACGCTGAGTAGTGTGCATTCAAGTTTCCAAATAAGAGCTGATCTTATTGAAGCACTTGATTTCTTCATTTAATTTGCGAACAGCAGTGTGTTGCATGCCTTGGTGCATATTAATGTAATTTGTTTGCTTTTGTTAGCAGCATAATCTCTTAAGTGAAATTGATTTGTTATTGTAGCATTATTTTAATGAAATATTTAACATTAAATATTTGCTTCAATATTGCTTCAATAATTATTACACTATCATTACTTATTAAAGGATTGAAAGGTTTGAAACCAAACAGATTTACCTATAATCATGCTTCAAATATAGTTCCCAACTAGGGCAGAAATTAAATCCTCACTGACACAATACTTTTACTAAATAGTTCAATAGCTTTTTAAAATATTTTAATTGATACATAAAAATATGCTGAGTGAGGGGAAATAGGGCTATTCAGAAAATTCAAAGGAGTCTCTTTGTGCTAATTTATGTACTTTATAGTTTACCATTTTCCTTTTCCATGTAGATGTCATTTAATTTTATTTTATTTATTTATTTTCAGAGAGAGGGGAAGGTAGGACGACAGAAAGGGAGAGAAACTTTGATGTGTGAGAGAAACATGCTCCCAGCTGAGGACCTGGCTCGCAACCCAGGCATGTGCCCTGACTGGAAATTGACCTTTCAGTTCACAGGCTGGCACTCAATCCACTGAGCCACACCAGCCAGGCGATAAGTCATTTTAAAATGAATAATTCATACTTTGACTTATTTATTCAAATTATACAAATGTGCTTAAGATTGATAACATTTTTTAAAATGGCATTTTAATCATAATTTGGCATAATTTGGAGTTGTACATACTCATATATTTATTAGCAAAACATTTTTGGAAGACTTCACATGACCCAAGATGCATCAGGAGCACCCACCTTACCCACTTCCGCATGTGGGCACAAGCGCTCCAGTGAGTGCTCTGGCGGTTTTTGCCCTGAAACAATAAGCACGCTTCGCAAATAAGGAAATGTGATGTTTAAATAAAGTACTTAAAAAAAGAAATCAAATTCATATAAGTCTAAATTTAATTTTAAGGGCAAATATGTACAATGGCATTTTAATGTATCTTTGCCATTTCCTGTAACTTGTCAAAGTTATAAAAAAATGATTTCATGATTTGTTTATAATTCAAATGTGTTTATATTTTTATTAACTGACTTCAATTGCAAGATAAATTAATTTTAAAAATATTCTTTGCAAATAATTTTAAAAATTACTTATGCTAAGAATATGCTTTAAATTTATTAGACCTTTGGGTAGTTGGAATTTCAAGAATTTAAATCTAACACTAACAGATAATCAGTCATAAATAAAATAGGAAAAGAAAAATTGTCACAAAATAGACATACTGGATTGAAATCTTTCTAACAGAAATAAAGCATACACATAACAGATGGTGTCAATAACCTTGGTTTTTAAAAATAACTTAATTTTAAATTACCAGATATAAAATGTATTCTTCCTCCCAAGTACAGGTTTTTATTTAGCATTAAAGTTTGTAGGAGATGACATTCAGAAAGCATTAAATTGAAGTTCCATCTGCCTGAATATATGTTATTAACAATGTTAAAATTTGTTATTACTCTGGTTTAAAAAAAGAAAGTATATACCTGTGTCCTGGTTGACATTGCTTTTTTTTTTTTTTTTCTGAAATAAAATTATGGATGAATTGTGACTAATAGAAATGTTCACTGCAGAAAACAACGTTGCTGAGTGAACCAAGGCATTCACTACTGCATACCAGAAATGTAAAATACCACTCTGGTAAATGCCATTTTAATGTAGCATAAAATCATGCAATTTAATCTGTAAGCAGGTGTGACAGTAATGGGAAGTGAGCATGGCTACTCTATCTTGTTCAGTCAACAATCTCTGTAATATTTACTTTATTGTGAAATTGTTATTTTATTACACAAACTGACTCATTCATTTATAAGTCTTGAATTTTCATTTCCCTATAAACTGTATAGTATATTTTCAATTAAGAGGAAAAGTGTTTGATGAATAAGCATTTTTCAGAGTCTAAAATGTTGAAAAGGCAAATTAAAATATCTTGTGCCAGATGGTTAAAAATGGACAAAAGAAGAGCTATCTCTGAGCTAGCTGAGGGATGGCACTCCTGAAAACGAGGTGCACAGTTAAATATCAGTCTAATATTTTCTTTTAATATGTAAACCAAAATTAATTTTACACTGTAATAAAATATTTTAAAAAGTGTTTATTTGCAAAAGGAGCTGCAGCCAAGGAGACATAGACTCAGGTAGCAGCCTAAATTATGTTCTACCAAGACAAAACTGAGGCTGCCTTTTATAGCAAAACTTTCTACTTAGATTCTCAGTTAGTTGTTTTATGTAAATGAGGTATCCAAATTGTGCTGTTTTGATTGGTCAGTATAGAAATAAGTGAGGGTACAATCTGTGTAGTTCTGATTTGACAGAGTAGATCTCAGTCCAAGGAGAAAATCAGGTTTTTTTTTTTGTTTGTTTGTTTGTTTGTTTTTTGCATTGGTTGACTCAGAAGGCATAAAAAAGCACAGCATAATTTGAAAAGCCTAGATTTTGGTAGAAGGTTCTTCCTACTACAAATACCTGAGAAGATCTTGATATCAAATGGCTACTAGACTTTCACCTGGGGTGAGGAGTCACATGCTGTGTGGCAATGTGACCTTGGTGTGCTCGGTATGCTCTTTATCCAAGGGTATGGAAATCTATCACGTGACACACTGTGTTTCCAATCCTACTGCCTCCAGTGCTTCTTGATCCCTCCCTTCTTCAGGACCTGGGCTCTCCCAAACTGGCTTGGGGTCCCTCCCTGCTCCCCAACAATCTTGTCAGATGTCCCTATAATAATGAGACAGATTAAAAAGAGAAGAACAAATTGAAGTTTAATAACATGTATGCCTACTATATACATGGGAGAGACCCAAGAAAACTGATCCCCCCCACCTTACATAACCACCTTCAGAAGAAGACGAAAGAAGATGTGGAAAGTAAAGAGCCAGTTATGGGAAGTAACCAGAAAAAGTACAATAGGGATTGTATGCAGATTTAAGCCCTGCCTTCTGTGCTGATAATGAAGACAAACTTGGTACATTAAAGAAAACACCCTGACAAATGAATTTTAACAAAGGCTAACTTCTGCTTGGTTTTCAGAGCTTCTCCCATGTTTCCCATGGTTCTCTGTCCTTTGGAGACAGAGAGAGCTAGTCCACAATTCTACTCATTAATATCCCAGGGAAGCACATTTGGGAGTGGCAAACTCTCCTCCCCTCTCCTGTCTCTCAGGATGGCTTCAAATATACTTGATATATGGGCAGTATAATAATTGTAGTTTATTGTTTGCTTGTGTCAAATCTATCATGGAGAAAGTGCAGAGTTATTCAGCATCTATTCTTTATTAATATGTATTGTGTTTAGAATATAAATGATGTCAACATAAGAGATGTACAAACTTGTAGAGAATTTCTATGAGCTATTTGATCCAAACTGACTATTTCTGGAAAGCAAGATCTCAAATGCTCTGAGGATGACAGTTTTGTGGTCACGTTATGTATTTGAATTATGGAGGGACCATGAAGAAGCATATAAGAAGGTGGGAGAAAGCAAGGCAGGGACTGATTTCAGAATAGTGAGATTATGTGCTTTCTTAAGGGTGACTATGTTTATTTCAAATGAGTGTTAACCTAAATGCACAATGGATAAGTCTTGTTTACGGCAAAGATAAACCTTTGACTAAAGAAGTTACATGCCTGGGGTATGACTACCCACCATGACCTGCCCAGGTAGAAATGTATGATCAGATCACCTTGTGAGGTACTTTCCCTAGAAGCCTTTCTTTTTCACAGTGAATTGTATGCATTTATGTCACTAATAATCTCCTGTGTTTTATAAAGTGAAAATCCCATGTAAATCAAACTATGAATATAACTATATTGAACTACAAATGTAACTCAGACATATTCTGAATTATGCATTTAAATATGTATTTATATTTTGTCTCTATATGTGTACCCACATTTTTAAACAGTGAGATTTTAAAATCTATTCACACACCTATTTTTGATACAAGTAAAAATAGATGAGGAATGATGTACTCCTTTTAACTAACACTTTAAAATAAGAAAAAAAAAAGAGTATTTGCATATGGTTATTTTATATCAGCATTTGGGAAACAATTCTTATTAATGCCTTGCATTTCTGCATGTCAGCAATGCATAGGCATCATTTCACCTTAATTCTGAACTGCCTTTTCAAGGAAGTTCATAGAGTAATCAGCTTTTAAAAACAAAGAAAATGTCTTACTAGAGCAAAGGGCAGGGTTATTTACTGTCCAGTATAGTAAATTTACATCTTTCCCTGTCCAAAGGGTGGCATGCTTAACCCATTATAAAGGATTCTGATGGCATATGAGGGGTGTCCAACCTGCGGACACAGGCCACATACAGCCCAGGATGGCTATGAATGGGGCCCACACCAAATCCTAAATTTACTTAAAACATTATGATATTTTTTGTGTGTGATTACATGTTGCAATGTATTTAATGTGTGGCCCAAGGCAGCTCTTCTTCCAGTGTGGACACCACTGCATGAACCTTGGGTTTCTCTCATTTATTACAGTCCAGTGTACGTGCAGGCATTAATATGGGTCTATTTGGATCCCTATGAAAGGCTCAACACAAGGGAATATGAGGCAAACATGCCAATGTGTATGTTGCTTTCTGTGCCTTGAGTAATAAAGACTTCTGCCTCTGATCTTGAAGTTTTGCGTCTCATGCTAGCATACAAGAAGCTGTGTCAGGTTAAATTAAGTGTCAGCCTGAAAACTGGTGAGATCTCAGATCTTTCATAGGATCACTTTGTCACTGAGGGTGGGGCACTGGTGGAGCATGGCTTTCTGGAAGAGGAGGCCAATGGCTCTGAGTCCTGGGTTCAGGGATGTAAGACTGTTTCCTGGGATCTGTTCATGAATGTTCTCATCTAAGTGGAAGGTGCACAGAGTGGAGAAGTGGCCTGATGGATCCTCCACTGACGGACCTGTAAATAAATGAGTTAAGTTAATGTAGCGAGGCTGGCCGAGAGAGGCACGATTGAAACATGCTGCCCAAATGCTGCCTTTGGTTTTGTTGACTCTTCTGTGGACCGAGAGAGGAAGGTGCGTGTGGTGACACTGGGTTGACCGATTCATTGACCAAGCCAAAGGCCAAACGACCGTAGTTATGGACTCAAGGAGACTTCCCAACTGAAACAAATATTGAAAGCTATTACTAGTTAATCTAGAGCTTTGAGTCAATCAAAAATTTTAAAAGTTATTTGGTTATGATATGAGCAGTGTATAGGCAAAAACTGAAATGAATGTGCTGAGCCTATTGACATGGAGCACCCCCCCAGCCCTGCATCCTCTGAGGCCTCCATTCCTCCCTAGCAGCCTCAATGCTTAAAGGAAAAAGATGATTGGAATGTGCGTGGATGAGCTTTTCTTGTCCCTGAAATATATAGAAAGTCATGTACACCCACCCATACACTGGCAAACTTGAAGAGCAAGGATTGAAATTGTCCTAACTCTGTGGAGTTACAGGAACCAAAGTCATCATCCAAGCAGGTCTCTTGAGGAAAGGGGTACTCAAATCCAAACAAGGGGGATTGAATGAAAGGCAAAGAGGAGGAGGGAGGTTAAGGTGAGTTTGCAGGAATCAAGAACAAATTCAATATATTGTCATTATAATCTCTATTGTTGAATACACAGTTAGTATTAATGTGTTGGTGTTTGGACTTCCCCATGACTTCAGTATTAGAGAGGACTGCCCTATTCAGGGACTGTCTCTTATATTGAGGTGCTAGTGGAATATCACCCCCTCTCCTCACCCTACCCACCCAACCTTTTCCCAGTTCCCGCCCCAATGGTCACATAGGAACTAGATAACCTTAAGGACAGGTGACAAGGATCACAGCTTTACTTAAATTCCTAATGGATGCTGGAGTACCCAGAGCCATTTTCCAATGCAACAGTGCCACCTTTTGGACATAGATGCCATCTACTATATTGGCCCTTAAAAATAAAATGGATGTTGTTGGCAGGCCTGGCCTTTGTAGCTATTTAGATTTGCAAGAAACAGTGACAGCTATTTTGTTGGGAGAAACGTTTACCTGCACTGCATTCATGAATTAAAACCACTGTCACAGCAGAGCCCCTGATTCACGGGAGTTCCCCTAAATACCTGGCTCTGGTTGACTGCTGGTTTAGCTTACCTGAGATCCAACGTTATCTATGAGACTATTGCAGCTATTCATCTTCAACACCAACTAAACAGAACCAAAAATTGATTTGGGTGCACTGCTAAAATGGCAGAATGTAAGGTCATTCTCCTAGCCCTGGTCAACACTCCGTTAGGCAAACCTTGTTATAGTTTTACTGACGTGGGTATTGCCATTGCTATTTACTCTTCTGTAACTTGAAAATCCACAGGCTGGTTGATTAACATTCCCTTTAAAGCTACAAACTGTGAAAAATGTCATTGCTACTGATTAAACTATCTGAGTCACTTTTAGATGTCCATGATAAGAGTCATTTTCAAATGAGATTAATGAGAATTAAGTTGCTTTTGGAGCCTGTGTCTCCTCGGTTGTCATATTGCTAACCAGATGCATCATTGTACTGGACACAACACATCCATCACGGTAAAGAACTCTATGATTCTGACACAGAGGCCACCGCTGTACACCAGGTGAGTGACACCTGCCCAAAACTGACCAGTTGTCTTTCTCTGATGAAGCAATTATTCTCTGCCACTTTGGCAGTCTTTGACAATCTCTCAGGACTCTTAGTGGTGTCTTTCTAATGTGGGTACTTTTTCAGGCCACGATATTTTTTTTTTCTCTCCAATCAGCTGACTCTATGCACACTCCTCTGGCCCTGGCAACATTTTATGATGTTGACTCTCCAGATCATTTGCAGACTGACCTTGGTATGTCTTTGATTTTAAAAGCCCCAGAACGGATGGTAAAAACTACTGAAGAACTACAAGCATCTGTCATCGTTGAGGTTCAGAAAGACAAAAAAAAGTCAACTCACAAGGGTGTCCCTCATCATACCCGTTCCCCTACATCTCAGTAAGGATGTCTGGTCAGTTACCTCTTCTTAGTTAAATAATAAAGGCGTTGGGTTTTCCTCATTCTCCTATCTCACTCACCCCAACTTCTTTATTTTTGGACTACTAAGTAGAAAGGGCTTTGGTAAGCACTACAGGTTTTCAGTAAGGAATTAAAAAGATCACACGCTTGGGTAAAGGTAAAGCAGAACTAGAACAACCTGAAGACTTGAAAGCTCAGGTTCATGTCATCTTGATTTCTGTTTGGTTTAAAGTAACCTTGAAAAGGGTCATATCTTTAACAAGGTTTTAGAAAATAAAATAAACTTCTGTTGTCACCGAGAAGGATAATACACTTCAAATATATAAAACAAAGGGGTCTTATCTAGATTATATGAAGATCTCTTGCAAATCAGTAGTAAAAATTTGGAGTAATAATAGAAGAAATAGCAGAAGACTTGGACAAGATTTTTTTCAAATTAATTAATTATTTTTAGAGAGAAGGAAAGAAAGGGAGAAAGAGAGGGAGGGAAACATCAAGGTGTGGTTGTCTCTTGCCTGATCCCCAAAGGGGACCAAGCCCACAACTCAAGCATGTGCTCTGACTGAGAATTGAACCAGCGACTCTTTGTTTCATAGGCCTGATTCAATCTACTGAGCTACCCCAGCCAGGGGACAAGTGTCTTTCAAAAGATTTCCAGATGACCAATACATCTATGAAAATGTACTTAACCAGAGGATAAAGGAAATGAAAATTAAATCTAAAATATATAAATACCACCCCGAACCTAGAAATTAGAACATAAGGAAGAGGATAAGAAGAAGAAAAAGAAGAAAGACTTAATAAAGGTTCATCAAGGATGAATTATTGTTAATGCAAATTCAAATAACTACTTTAGAAAATTATCTACAAAAGTTCAATATATGCATATCCAATGATCCATCAATTTTATTTTAGATATATATTTAAAACATGCATGTATATGCCAAAAAGATATGTATATTGATAGTCATAGAAGAATGTTAATAACTGTCAAAACTAGAACATTTCCAGGAAATGTAGAATGACTATGGTGTATACATAAAATAATATTGTATGCAGCAATGCAAACGAGATAACTATTGTACTCACAATAGCATAAGTGTCTTTCACACACAAAAAGTAACACTAAGCCATGTTACTAGGAAATTACGGTGAAAAAGAGAAACTAAAGTTATATTTATTATGTTAAGACCACTTGGCAAAACTTAACACACTTTTTTAAAAATGTACTGCATTTTGGCCCAATGAGGCATAGCATACCCAATGACAGAAAATCAACTTATTTAAATAGCATGGCAGCCTTCTGACTAATTTCATTCTATACAGTTTGAAGGTTATATAATTCTGATTGAAAATTATAATATTCTCCATTTGTTTTGTAATATTTTAATACCACAGCATCAAATAATAAATGTAAACTCTTTTAAATTAATATTCACATATAATAAAGCCTTGTAAATGAGCAAAAATAGTTATTTCTGAAACATTCTTGAAGGCAAAAGTAGTGCCATGATTATAGTCAACACATAGATATTTAACAACAAACTCGACATTTGTCCTTTTAAAGTATTTTTTTAATAATTTCCTAATTGTGACAACTACTTTTGAAAAGATGGATTGCTTTTTTTTCTGTGCCAGTATTGTTACTTATAATTAATTCTATTGCACCTCTTTAATGATAATAAATCATTCTCCTTTTGGTTTGGATATGATTTAATAAAAAGTTTTCTGAGGAGAGGAAGTGAGATGGGCTTATTGTTCCCATATCTTGTCCATATGTAGCATCAATACTGAACAATATTAGACACGTAAAGAGAGGAGTTTATCACCTTTAAGAAGAATTGCACACAGGATCACATGGGCCCGTTTTTATTTTCCCCATAACAGAAATGTCATTTACAGTCTAAATATTTTCAAATTAATTTTTACTATTCTAATATGCACCATTATTTTCCCTAGTGGGAAAGGATAGCAGATTAGGAAGGTAGGAATACTCAATTCCAATTGTAGTTAATAATGAAATACATTTATCATGACTCATCCTTACAGGAAAGAGACGAATGCTGGGAAATGCCATATCAGATTCAGAGAAGAAGGTCGAGAATGTATCTTGTTTTACTATTTATGACATATTGAAAATTGTAACCCTCATTTTTCTAAATTGTACATTATGAATTCAATGTGCTAATCTATCACCATAGAATCATTGAATAGATGCTGATTATACACTTTGGATTAGTGTCTCCATGGGCTTTATGGTTTTGCAAGCATCTAAAGTGGAGAACAGAGTAACCCAGGAATTGAGAGAGAAGATTTAATATTGAGCATTCCAATTCCAGTCTGCAAATTTGTGTCTATATGATTGTGAACAAGTTATTTAGTACTACTGTAAGCCCTCAATATAATAGATACAGTCCTTTTCTTTTCTTTTTTCTTTTATTTTTTTACTAAAATTAATGAGCCGTGTGGCTTATTACCATAATGCAATAATTTCCCCAGTAATTTTGTTATATTGCAGAAGTAATAGGATAAAGTGCACCATGTGTTACCTTACACGGTAGCCAGGCTTTATTTCTTTGTGAAAGAAAATATAAATTCTTTCATCCTTTTTTGTACACAATAGGATTAAGAAAAAGAAAATCTTTGTTATTGCCCTTCTGCTTCTCCTGGGTGATTGGGATGTTTATTTTAGCAGTGCCCTTTTTTTCCAAGTGAAAAAATTAGAATTTATCAGAATTTGTCATTAAATAGAGAATGATACATTGAAGAACTAAAACTTTCAGACTATTTTCAAACCATTTCATCTAAAACCAAACATGACTGAAAATGAAACATCTTTAACCCCAGCAAAAGCAGCAAACTTGTGTATGTTCATTGCCTTTCAAATGATTACTTGAGTGTTTAAAGACCACCCACCTGGATGGATAACACAGAAAGAATGAGAAAAAGGCTAATTGTGCACTTAAACCACCATGTGGTGGCTAATATATTTCCTTAAGGGAGCATAGAGAGCTGCAATTGAAAATTATTTTTAACTTGAAAGAATGAAAATAACTTGCCTTAGATGCAAACAGAGTTTGCAGTAAAAATGTGTTTGATAGAAATGCAGCAGGAAGAAGAAAACAACACTGCTGTTTTGCCCCCTCAAGCAAAAAAAAAAAAAATCAATTTTCTTCTATGCTAATTGAGGAAAGACATCAGCAATAAAGCGGTGCTGTTTTTATTGTGTATTTTTAATTGCAAAGAAAAAGATAAATAATACAGCGTCATTCTATATCAACATATTTTGAACCATGTTTACTAAATGACTGATGAAACCAGATGTCATCAAGCCATAATATTCTCTAATTGTTCACATTATATAAATATACATGTGTACGTATGTGTGTATGTGTGTAAGTTTGTGCATCTGCTCCATTTTTCCAAGTAAAATGAAAAGCATCATTTTCTATGAAAATATAATTCAATTTCAGTATAGAAACAAGTGGTATATCTACCTTATGTATAATTTTCTATATTAAATTTCAAGGCAATAAAGTGAGAAAACACACCCATTTTTTTATCACCTAGCCTAAATTCCTATAATAGTTAAAATATATAATATTTTAATACTTGAGGTGATTTAGCAGATTGAAATTAATGATAATTTGTAATGTATATCTTTTGGGGACAATTTAATTACCTTAGAGAGTCTATTGAAACTCTGGATTTAGCACTGCAGAAATATGTCATTCATTTTATTGATTTTAGAATTCTTAGTGGAAAAATTGTTTTATTCAACAAAATATGTTTTCAAAACAGAGGATCAATCTATTATTTTTACTATAGAACTATGACATTTGTTCCTATTGCTGCTGTAACAAATTGACCAAAAATTTAGTTCCTGGTTCTTTCACTTACAAGGATCCATGGCATTACATAGGACCTATCCAGATAATCTTCCATCTGAAAACTTTCAATCACATCGGGAATGCCATTTTGTCGTGTAAAATAACATATTCACAGACTTTGAGCATTAGGGTGTGCACAGCATGGGAGGAGCTCATTGTTCTGCGTACCACAATTATAAAACATACTGTTCTTAATTTTTTTGAGGGAACCCCATACTGTTTTTCATAGTGGCTATGCCAGTTTACAGTCCCACCAGCAGTGGACAAGGTTTCCTTTTTCTCCACAACCTCTCCAACACTTGTTATTCCTTGTATTGTTGAAAATAGCCATTCTAACAGCTGTGAGGTGGTATCTCATTGTAGTTTTGATACACATTTCCTTAATGGCTTATGAAGGTCAGGATCTTTTTGCAGGTCTGTTAGCCATTTACATGTCTTCTAAGGAAAAGTGTCTGTTTAGGTCCCCTGCCCACTTTTTAATTGGATTGCTCGCCTGTTTGGTGTTGAGTTGTATGTGTTCTTTATATATTTTTGATACTGACCCCTTGTCAGAGTTGTATTTTGCAAATATCTTCTGAAATTAGGTTGGTTGTCTTTTTGTTCTGTTGGTGGTTTTCTTTCCTTTTGCCATATGACCCAGCAACCCATCTCTGGGTATCTTTCCAACAATTTGGAAAACGTTTATTCACAAAGGCATAGGCACTTTTATAGCCATCACAGCCTTATTCATGGCGGCCAAGGCATGGAAACACCCAAAGGGTGCCTCAACAGGTGATTGGATAAAGAAGATGTGGTACATAAATACAATGGAATACTACTCAACCTTAGAAAAAGGTGAAATGCTGTCATTTGTGACAACATAGACGAATCTTGAGCATATCATGCTAAGTGAAACAAGTAAGAAAGAAAAAGTCAGGCCTTGGCTGGTGTGGCTCAGTGAACTGAGTGCCAGCCTGTGAACCAAAGGGTCACAGGTTTGATTCCTAGTCAGGGCACATACCAGATGGGGACACATGAGAGGCAACCGCACATTGATGTTTGTCTCCCTCTCTTTCTCCTTTCCCCTCTCTCTAAAAATAAATAAATAAAATCTTTAAAAAAAAGAAAGAGAACAATTTCATTTCATTTGTATGTGGGATATAAAACTGAAAGCAACAAATGAACAAACAAACAAAAACAAACAGCCATTTATAGACACATAGTAGAGGATGTGGTTACCAGTTGGAAGGGGGTGGGAGGTAGTAAAGGATAAAGGAAGTCAAATATATGTTGACAGAAGAAGATTTTGACTTTGGGTAGTAAACACATGATGATGTATCCTAGAATTGTACACTCGAAACCTATATAATTTTATTAACTAAAATCACCCTAAAAAAGTAAAAAAGTAAGATGTTTACATACACATACACAAAACAAAAAACACATTGTTGAATTTTCTCTGGCACAAACTCACTGTTTCTTAAGCATCTCCCATTCCAGAAGCCAGAGAAGTCATAGACCCCCTTGCCTAACCTTTGCATAAAGCAGTGATAGTGGAATTCTCTTCTGGGCAATACAAAGCAAATAATCACTGGTATTAAGAAATATTAGATTCTCCTGAAAACAAGAGAAAAGTGAAGTAAAGGTCCACTCTACTTTGACTTGTGCATCCTGCCTTTGAATCTCCCATTAGGGCAGACACAGTGATAGAAACCTGCATTGCTCCCAGGGACAGTGAAGAAGCCCAGTGACAAGACCACTTGCTGGAGTATGAACTGATGTCAGTAACCATATACCTCTGCACCTGGTATTTTGTGAAATGGATACAAAGACATGAGTTTTTTGTTTGTTTGTTTTTAATGTGGTAATATTTTCTGTCATTTGCAGTCTAAATATTTTTAAAAATCAATTTTTACTATCCTAATATGCACAATGATTTTCCACCATGGGAAAGGATAGCAGATTAGGAAGGTAAAAATACTCAATTCTAAATGTAGTTAAAAATGAAATACATTTATTGTGACTCATCCCTACAGGAAAAAGACAAATGTTGGGAAATGCCATATCAGATCTAGACAAGGAAGTTGAGAACTTTTCTTGTTATACTATTTATGACATACTAAAAATTGTAAACTTCATTTTTCTAAATTGTACATAATGAATTCAATGAGCTAATATATCACCATAGAATTTTTATAGAATCCGTTGATATCACTCAAAGCTAGACACGATTTAAATCATTACAATTTTTTGTACATCCTTTAAAATTATCTTATTTTGATGGTTTGGTTAAAATATTTTCCGTCTGTTTTCTTCACTGGCTATATATTATCAACATTGAATCCTAATATAAAGATATATCATTTAAATTAGAAGCACATCTACATGAAAAATGGAAAGAAGGAAGAAAGAAAAGAAGGAAGAACAAATCTAAGAAAGAAACAAAGAAAAACAAAGAAGGAGAAATACACTTTGAAATGCAAAGGAACTGACAAATGCCGGCATTGTTGCTTTTAAATCTAACTATAAATTCTTAATTTCCCCACCACTGAGAGTGAAAGCTTATTAGTGCCTCATTGACAAATTGTGGCACAAGTGGTGGCATGTGCCTTCCAAGGCTGCCATGCCAGGCCGCACAGCTCTGGTCCAGTTCCACATCCTTTAGAACATCCTTCTCGGTTTGTCCTTGTCAGAACGCTGGCTGCTCCAAACCACACATAGAGGCCACATTCAGGTGCTCCAGTGGGGTATGGATTCAGATACAGATGAACTGAGTCCAGAAACCTGACATTGCAGTGGGAAAAGCCTAGATCTAAATGGATTCACCAGCACCAACTGTCCCTGCCTTACATGTGTATACCTTCCCATGGTGAAGTTCTGAACATCTTAGAACCCAGAAGCATCTCTTGTAATGTCATTTTTTAATTCTTGCCTGAATCTGTATGCATATTAAAATGACTCCTGTTATATTCCATTAAGTTGTGGGGAGATTGCTATGCAGTGATATATACTTAAAACACATATGCATATATTTTTTAAAGATTGATTTATTTATTTTCAGAGGAGAAGGGAGGGAGAAAGAGCAATGTATGGTTGCCTCTCATGTGGCCCTCACTGGGGACCTGGCCCGCAACCCAGGCAGGTGCCCCGACTGGGAATCGAACCAGAACCCTCTGGTTCCCAGACCGTGCTCAATCCACTGAGCTACACTAGCCGGGGCAACATATACATATATTTTTTAAGAAAATATTTAATAGAGACATCTTTACAGAGATGAAGTTTTAAATGGTGGTCCTTTAAATTTGGAAACAAATTATTTTAATTTAAAAGCGATGACCAAAAAAAAATCACCTTGATTTCTACCTAATGCTCAGTGTGTCCGTTCTTTTAGTTTTGTTTATAAGATAATTTAGATTTTTTAAAACAAGCATACAGTTTTATTTACTTTTGCATTGTCTAGAATGTTCATGTGCACAAAAAAGTCCTAAAAAAGTTAAGTCATTTGAAGGTATTAGTAAAATACTTAATATTTAATGCCAATCAAGTAATTAAGTGAATGAATTCTTACTGTTAATAAAGAGTAATAAACATATTTAAAATATAAACTAACAAAAACATATATATAATTCTATACCCTAAAGCTAACTATTCAGTATGAGACATCTAAGCAGAATTCTGAAGAAAAACCTACACACACACATACATGTTTTCCACTAAGTTGGAAAGGCGACTTATATTGAATGTCCCTAACGTAATAATTTGCTCTTTGTGTTACACTAAGTCGTCTTGTTGAAGTAAATCAGAAATGGTCTGGTTTAAATAGTGATATGTGCCGGTCACAGGCCACACTTTCGAATAAAAATCACAGATTGGGGGTGAGGATAAAATATAAATGGAACTTTTAAGAAGAATTGTGATGAGGATTTCTCTGTGTGTGTGTGTGTATGTGTGTGTGATCTGCAGAATTTCGTTTAAGAGAAGCCTCATAAATCTTCTATCTTCACCCACAAACTGTGGGTTCAATTTGAAAATGTGGCCAGATATCTCATTACTTAACTAAGGCAGCTTCTGTTGTCTCTCAACAGGCAAGCTCAGTGAAACGCAAAGACTAGATCAATTACAGGGTCACTCACGAAGGGTCACCTCTCCATCTTGGTGGTAGTAAAATGATTACTTACTCACTCAATGATGAGCAGCAGCTGATCAAGATCAAACGTCAGGGAGTGTTCAGACTCACTCCACCTGACAAAATGAAAATCTATATCGGGGCCCCTGGGACATGAAGAGGAAACAAAATTGCTTCGAGCCACTGTGGTGGTTGATAAATGGCACACCGAGAGGAAAACAGTAGTCTCTTTACTCACCTGCCCAAGTCTAGCTAAATTCAAAGGGAATATGTGGCTCTCCGGTGCGAAACTGATTGCTTAATTTATTCCCTCTGACCAACACAAATACTCTTTTTTTCATAATTTATTGCACACATTCAAAGTCACAAGATAATGTAACTTGCTAATATTTTATATTAATAGCTTTTCAGAAAAGTTTTGTGTACAAGAACATAACCCCATGAAGAAAATATGCTAATATAATTAGTTTTATTTTTTAATTTAATCTTTATTGCATTTTTTACATTATCTTCTAGTCCTCTTATACTCCCCACTCTCAGCAATCACACTATAATTATTTTTAAAAGGCAAGTTGCATGTAAAAATGTTGATATTACAGAAAAAGAGTAATGATTTATCTTTTCAGACCTATCAGAGGTATGAGATTCAAAGAGGAAATAATCAGGAAAATATCCAAGGTTATACTCAACCTAAGATTTTTATATTTGCAGTATATGTATTAATTATTCAATGCAATTGGTCAAATAAGTTGAAATCAGTCAGAAATGGTCAAATACAGATAATTATTAAACAAATTTAGTGACTTTAGGAGGTAATTAAATGATGACAGTCATTCGATCTCTATTATTTTAACATAAATTTGGCAGAAATATAATATCAATATAAAACAGCAGTTAATGTTATTTATTTACTTGCACATGAGCTTAAAAACATAGAAATGACAAAAAACATTATTTTTTTCTATCGACTACTCTCATTATATAATTTTAAAAAATCAAATAATTAACAATTCAGTAAAATTGACATTGTTACCAGCATTTAAAACAAGGAACGTGTATAACAGACCCAGGGATAAAGACCATGGGGGGACAGGATTGAAAGTGGGAGGTGGGGATGGGTAAGGTGGGGGAGAGTAATGGGAAAAAATGGGGACAACTGTAATTGAACAACAATAAAAACATAAAAAATTTTTAATATACAATATATTAAATATTTTTTAAAAATATTTATCCTTTATATGTTTTTATTGCTTTAGTGTTAGGAAGTATAATTCATAAATAGTGATGACATACATTAAGAGAAACAATATCACTCTAACATAATTTTATTTCAAAATTAGGAGAAATGATTTAAGAAAATAAAATTGATAGTTAATGCCAAAATTCTCCCCTCAAAACATTTTTGATAAAAATAAGGGAGTCTTTATGTATACGAAACCAATGAAAATGATGCGAAGTTCATACATAAATTTTTATTTTTTTCTTTAGCAATATACCAAATATTCTGAAATAGTGGACTTATATTTACATATTTTAAACAATGCTAATATATACACTTACTAATTTATCTAATTATCTCAATCAAATTGATTGTATTTTATCTCAAAGTTCCTGATTATAAAAATAAGCTTCAGAGACAATAAGTTACCTATCTATCTACAGTCCAGTTTTATATAATGAATTGAATAGTTACTTGAACAGTAACCTTTGACTTTTAGGTTATTGTTTGTTTTGTTTGTTTGTTGTAATTCACTATTAAGTTCTAATTAATATCCTGGTTTTGGCCACTAAATTATATTAAAATCTTAGTTGAGTGTAAACTACTTCTACACATACTCTTAAATGCCATATGGCTTCCTGCGACTTAAACTTCACTGGATGCCATAAATAACCCTTAGCCATGGTAATTATTTATATTCTTTTATTGGCTTATATTGCCTTTGGTTTGCCATGTTTCTTCATGCTGAGATAAGATAGTTAAGATGATTTAAATATTTTTCAGGATATCTTTATTTATGCTCACTTCCCCCAAAATGTAAAAGACAGTACAACATACAGGGTACAACATGAGGAGACCAGTAGGAAACTATGGCTACTTCTTTTTTTTTTTTTTTTCATAAAACTACGTATATCCAATTTTACTTTATTTTTTAAAGTATATTTTATTGACTATGCTACTAGTGTTGTCCTATTTTTTTTCTCTCCTTTATTCCCCTCTGCTCTGCAACCCCCCTCCCACTGCATTCTGCCACCTCAGTTCATGCCCATGGGCCATACATCTAAGTTCTTTGGCTTCTCCATTTCCTATACTATTCATAACTTCCCCCTGTGTGTTTTGTACCTACCATTTATGCTACTTATTCTCTGTAATGTTTCCTCCATTCTCCTGCTCCCCCTCTCCACTGATAACCCTCCATGTGATCTCCATTTCTGTGATTCTGTTCCTGTTCTAGTTGTTTGCTTAGTTTGTGTTTGATTTTGTTTTTTAGGTTCAGTTATTGATAGGCACATCATAATTATATTAACCAAGATTAAAGACAAGGAGAGAATCCAAAAACAGCAAGAGACAAGGAGACAGTTACCTACAAAGGAGTTCTTTTTTTTTTTTTTTTAAGATTTTATTTATTTATTTATCTTAGAGAGAGGGGAAGGGAGAGAGACAGAGAGGGAGAGAAACAGCCATGTATGGTTGCCTCTCACATGGCCCTCACTGGGGACCTGGCCTGCAACCCAGGCATGTGCCCTGACAGAGAATCGAACCGGGACCCTCTGGTTCCCAGCCCGCACTCAATCCTTTGAGCTACACCAGCCAGGGCCAAAGGAGTTCTTATAAGACTATCAGCTGAGCCCTGGCTGGTGTAGCTCAGTGGACTGAGTGAGGACTGTGAACCAAAGGGCCACTGGTTTGATTCCAAGTCAGGGCACATGCCTGGGTTGCCGGCCAGGTGAGAGGCAACCACACATTGATGTTTCCCTTCCTCTCTTTCTCCCTCCCTCCCCCACTCTCTAAAAATAAATAAATAATCTTAAGAAAAAAGACTATCAGCTGATTTCCGAAAGAAACCTTACAGGCAAGAAGGGGCTGGAAAGAAGTATTTGAAGTCATGAAAGGCAAGGACCTACATCCAAGATTACTCTACCCAGCAAAGCTATCATTTAGAATGGAAGGACAGATAAAGTAAAATTAAAGAAGTTCATCACAAGACCTTATTATTTGAAATGTTAAAGGTACTTATTTAAGAAATAGAAGAAGATCAAAACTACAGACAGTGAGGAAACTATGGTTACTTCTTGCATTTTAGTAGTTTTGTCACCCTCCATGAAGTGAGATGTCTGACAGATCATAAGAATAAAGAATTATACAGTTTCTACATATTTTACACATACATATTTTGCAACCCATTAAATAACTACTCAACCAGGCAATGCCTTTTTCTGCTACTCAGACAGTTACATTGTTGAATTCTGATTATTTGAAACACCAGATATGCAGAGTTGAATCTATACATTTGGATTCCAGGGAAGGAAGGAAGAGTGTTCAAAGTGACATTTATGTTTGTGAGGTTTTCTTTTTTGTAGATACTAACTGAGACTGTAGGTGAAAATGAGATAATTTAATGAATAAAAACACACACGAAACACAGTGTGATAACCTGAGAAAACCAAAGAAACCTTTGAATCTCAGCATTTTATGAAAAGGAGGCTTACATTTAAAGACACTGCCTCAAAATAGAAAATTTTATAGGAGCGTCTTGTCAAAAAAGCCAACTGAAATGGTATTTTGGGAATTATAATATACTGAATAGCCCCAAAAATGAAGAACACTATCCATTTGTGTTTCACTAAAAATACTTAGAAATTGACTAAATATTAATCAATTTGCTTCTTAGGAAGCAAATGTCTGAGTGAGATGTGGACAAGCCCTAGTTATGTCTCAGTATGTTAAGAAGGCAAGATATTAGGAAGTGTAACTTCTAAGAATTCTGATTAAAGAATAATCTCTGATGGATAATAATATTAAGACTTTACTCTGACATCATGTAGTTTTAAAAACATATGAATCTAAGAGAAATAAAATGTGTTTGATTATATCTCCTGGAAAACATAAAATATCTTTCAAGTACTCATCAATAAGAGCTTTGCTTCTGCAATCAAGTTAATCATTTATCACCCAGCTGGTGTAGCTCAGTGGATTGAGTGCGGGCTGGGAACCAGAGGGTCCCTGTTCGATTCCCAGTCGGGGCACATACCTGGGTTGCGGGCCAGGTCCCTGTGAGGGCCATGTGAGAGGCAACCATACATTGTTCTTTCTCCGTCTCTTCTCTCTCTGAAAATAAATAAATAAAATCTTTAAAAAAAAGTTAATCATTTATCAATAAAACAGAATCAGATCAAGACATTTAAACAGGTAAATCATAATCTTCCCTTAAGAATTATTGAATCTTCTGTAATTCACTTATTTATTCAGCACATCAAAGCTTACTAAGACCTCAAAAATGTGAATGTCTACCAGAGCAATGTAGTGTATTCTAGTTAAATATATGTGATTCTTGGACATAATAACAAAAAAAAATCAGTAAAACTAAAAGTTGGTTTTTGAACATGTCAACAAAGTGACAAAACTTTAGTCAGATTAAGAAAAAAAAAAGAAAAGACTGAACTAAAATCAGAAACAAAAGAGGAGACATTACAAACAATGCAACAGTAATAAAGGAATAAGAAAATACTATAAATAACTGAATATCAAAATTGCATAATCTGGATAAAATGGATAAACTTTTACAAACATGCATGTAGAGATTGAATCCTGAAGAAATGGGAAAACCTGAACAGACCAATAGCTATCAAGAAGGTTCAGCCTCCTAACAAAGAAAAGTCCAGAACCTACCTGATGGTTTCACTGAAGAGTCCAAACAAACTTGTAGAGATACATTAACACAATCCTCTTCAAACCATTTCAAAATAGTAAAGAGAGAAGTGTCCAAGCTCGTTCTATGGGGCCAGCATTACCCTGATAACAAATACAAATGAAGACATGATAAGGAAAGAAACCCAAGATGATATCACTGATACATATTGCTTAAAAAAGCATCTTCGACAAAATACCAGCGAACTGAATTCAACGGCACATTAGAAGTGTTATACCATGACCTAGAGGGGTATATTCCTGAAATGCAAGGATTATTCAACATATGGAAAACAGTGTCACATACCACATTAACACAATAAAGGACAAAACCATACGATCATTTCAACTGATGCGGGGAAGTCTTTTGATTCAGTGCAATTTCATGATTAAAATTACTCCAAAAATTGAATACAGGGCTAATGTACCTCCACATAATAAAGGCCAGATATGAAAAACCCAGAGCTAACTTCATCCTCAATGGCAAACACTAAACACCTTTTTCTCTAGGGTCAGGGCCAATACAAGGATGACTGCTATCTCCAGTTCAATTCAACTTTGAATTGGGAGTCTAGTCAGAGCAATTGGGCAGAAAGAAAAAATGGAAGGCATCCAATTTAGTAATAAAAAATTAAAATTAGCTCTGTTCCCAGAAGACATGATCATATATATGTATATGTATATGTGTGTGTGTATATATATATATATATATATATATATATATATACACACACACACACACACACACACACACATATACACATATATGCATGTGTGTGTATATGTGTATATATATATATATAGAACACTAGAAGTCGCACAAATGCATGCATATAACTATAGAGCTGGTACATAAATTTAGTGAAGCTACAGGATACAAACTCAACACACACACACACAAACCCAGTTGCAAAAACACTAACAATAAACTTCAGTAGAGGAAATTAAGGGAGCAATTCCATTTAAAATAGCATTCGATGTATAATATTCTTAGAATAGATCTAACCAAGGAGGTGAAAATTTTGCATGCTGAAAAGTGGAAAACGTGGCTGAAACTTAAAAAGGAATTAAGAAAATGCATTGAAAGGCATCCTATGTTCTTTAACTGAAAGAGATAATATTGGCAAGATGTCAGTACTACCCAAACCAATCTACAGATTAAATGCAATCGCTATCAAATTTTTAATGGCATTTATTTCAGAAATTGAAAAAAATCATCCTAAAATGTATATTCAACCTCAAAGAATCCCAAAACATAGAAACAATTTTGAAAAAGAACAAAGTTTGGGAACTTACATGTCATGATTTCAAAACATATTATAAAATTGAGGTTACCTAAACAGGTTGGTATTGATATAAAGAAAAGAATATATAGACCAGGAAACAAGAATAGACAGTCCTGAAATAAATCCTCACAGATATAATCAAATGATTTTCAATGATTGTGCAAAGAAAACTTAATGGAGAAAGAACAATCTATTGAACTAATGGTGTTGGGAAAACTAGGTATCTACATTAAAAGAATAAATCTGAGCTCTTTCTTAAAGCAAATATAAAAATTAGTTCATAAAATGGATTAAAGCCCTAAATGTAAGACCTCAAACTGGAAGAAAAGATAGGAAAAAAGCTTTATTACATTGGATTAGGCAATAATTTGTTTACATATGACACTAAAAGTAAAGGCAACAAAAGGAAAAATATACAAAGGGGACTATAGCAAAAAAAAAAAAAAAGAATTTGTGCATTAAGGGACAACAACAATAGAGTGAAAAGTCTACCTATGGAATGAAAGAGAATATTTCCAGATCAAATATCTCATAAAGTGTTAATATCCACAATATATAATGAGCTCCTGTAATGAAACACTAAACATCAAATAACTTGATTAAAAAATCAAAAAAATGACTTGAATGGATATTTCTCCAATGGTGATATATGAATGGCTAACAAGCATATGAAAAGGCGCTCAACCTCATGAATCACCAGTGAAATGTAAATCCTAACCACAATGATATATTACCTCATACATATTATAATGTTTTTTATTGGAAAAAAAAACAGCAAGTATTTGTAGGGATGTGGAGAAGTTAGTACACTTGTGTACTGCTGGTGAAATTGTTTATAGATGTGGAAAATGGAGTAGTGGTTACCAGGGGCTAAGGGTTGTGGGGAGAGCTGTTGTGAGAATCTTAGTCTTGAGTATAGAATCTTAGTTTTGTGAGATAAAATAGTTCTGGAACTATGTACATATACTTAATTACTTAATAGTTTCACAACAATGTACATGTATTTAACACTACTTAACTTCATACATAAAACTCGTTAAAATGGTAAATGTCATAGTTGTTTTTTAACAAAATAAAATAAATCAATTAAAAATTATGTGATCCTCTTTTTTAACAAAAAATGAGATGAGGTATAGGGTTTTATGCATGAAAAAGGGGGTATCTATCTCCCTTTCCAGTGTAAGTTATCCTAGAACATTTTATTTCATTGCAATTAACACCATATTTCTAAATAACTTTGTGGCATAATATGGGGAAAATACTCCCAATGCTACTTTTTAAAGGTAATTGTTTCGTGTTATATTCAGGATCTTCTGAAATGTGGGTAGAAAAGGAATTAAACTGTCATGAAAAATGTTTCACACACAAGCAGAGTTTCTGCCTGTTTTAGTCAACTTCGAAGATGCCCCTCAGTGGTTTCTGCTCTGCTCTATTTATACTCGTCTGTATTCCCTCCCTGAATTCAAATGACATCACATTTAGTCTACAGGGTCAACAGAATTCAGCAGGAATAATGGGGATGGTCTCTCTATATTAGCTTATATGACAAACCGTGGCTTGATTGGGTGAAAAGATGGGAGAGGTGCTCAATTTTTTCTTCATTGACCTGCAGATCAAGAGGAGCTGTCTTTAAGTAGTTATGCTTAAGGTGTGATAACCAAGGGGCCTTGATCATAGCTGGACCTGATTTGAATGATGAGAGTCTAGATTTCGAGCTCATGTGGTTATCGATGAGACATAAATCTTCTGGGCACGTTGAAAATGGGTGAATGCATTCTGTATGTGGTGAGAACGTGACGCATTAGACCAGGTGGAGAATACTAGCAGCCAGCTATTAAGATTTTCTCTGATCATCCCGGACTTCTGGTATTCAGACCCTTCTCTGATGATCTCTGTGTCACTTTGGAGATAGGTCTCAGGAGAGACCAAGCCAGACCACCAAATGAGTCACTCTAGGATTCCCAACCTTAAATGATCATGTGACGTAATAAATGTTTGCTATTTAAGATGCTATATTTCAGAGTAATTTATTATAAAGCAAGAGACAAATAGACAGTTCTCCTGACTAATTTCCTTCTGTTTCCCAACTAAATGTTGGCTTAGCTCTGATGCCCACTTACATCTGTAGTCACAGTTATATAAAAGAGTTCAAGGATAACAAAGCAATTGTGTAAATATAAAATCCCCCATAATATGAAGTACACAAATATGAAACTACTCTCTTCATAAATATTTCATTTCTAGAGGAAAAATAAAGTTTGGGAAGAAATTAAAAACCTTTTTCTTTTTCCTAAAGAAAAATAAAACAAGCAAAAATTAAAACTCCTTGATTTCAGATATATTAAAATTTCAAAAAGAAGAAAAATCTGCATTTCTAATTCTGCCCTGGAACTGATGAAATTCATTCAAACTTCAATGGTGTTATATATTCCAACTCAAATCTCTTTTGTGTCCTATTTTTTCCTCCAAATTTTCTACTCCTGATAGGATAAACAAGAATATCACAGGCAAGCCTTTCAGGCATAACATTTAGAAAGAACAAACAAATCCCACAACAGCCACAGTAGCTTAAAACCAAGGCATCAATGCCCTTAATCAATATCATTTCACAAGATAAAGCAGTACCCCTAAAATGTTATACATTCTATTACCTAGATCTACATTGTTTTTGCTGTATTTTCACTAGAGCATATAAACAGTATTCTTCAAGAAAAGAAAATACACTAATAACAAAAAGAACTACAAGAGCATGAGAGTGAGGCACTTTCTTTCAGTTTTTTGAGGAGGCAAACTCTATGTTCTATTATTATTTTTTTTTTTTTCTTGACTAGTGATTTTAAAGTTCCAGGCAGAAGTCGTTTAGAATGTAAGGGAACATTTTATCTAATTGGGGCAAATCTAGATGTTGTCACCAACCAAAAATTTCAGTGAATTAATGTTGTAGGGGGTGATTTCTTACCCAATATGGCGGTTTCTAGTTCACAAATATTTTCTGTGTATTATAATGTGGGAGTCAAGACTCTTTCCTTATGTCTTATAGCTCCATCAACCCATGGGACCTCAGAGTCACAAGCAAAAAGGAAAGATGGTGGTACAGAAGGATAAGTTACTTTTTTACCTGTCTTGATACCAAGGGTAACACTTCTTTGTAGTTCCATAACCCCTTTTAGATGCCATCAGAGGCTGAGGAAAATATTCTTTACTCTTTAGCTGGGCAAATTTTCTCAATAACAATACCTAACTGTGGAAAGAGAAACAATGATGTTAGTGAATATCCACTCATCTCAGATTCTCTATGCTTCTCATATAATAGTAAGTGGTTGTGTTTACTGAACACATTTTGTAGATGTTATTTATCATACATATTAACTAAATTAATCTTCATGACAACTTTATTGAGTTTAGTATTATTTTTCCTCTTATTATATATATGAATGCACTAATGCATTGAGAAATTAATTTATGCAAGACAACCTTCTAATTGATGAAAAATCTGCAAGTCAAAATCCTGCAGCCTTGTTCTAAAAGAAAAGCCTCTCTTGATGTCTAGTACATATAATTAAAACATCACGTTTAGTTCTCTTTATACTATTGTCTTCTCGATACCCAAGGTTGAATTAAGGACAACCTCTCCTCTCACATTTGCAAAACTACATGCATGCATATTTGTAATGACAAATTCTCCTAAATCTGTGGTATGCATCACCCCCGATATCATTCTTCCCCCTAGTTATCATGACTAATTTGTTCTGCATTTCTAGCTGTTTATTATTACATACCCTCTTTGCCCTAACAAAAACATAACTTAATGAAGTAGAAGACTTATTTTCTCAGCTCATGTGATCAAAAGTTTGAAATCATGCTTATATTTGTATTAAACCTTATGACACATTTTCTCAGTCCCTATTGCAACAGGTTAAGACATTTTATACAGTTCAGGGGATTTATTACTAAGCAAGTAATATTGATTTTATTTAAAAGATAATGAGTAGAATAAATAGTAATAGATATTAAGAATTGTAAAACTGGTTAAAATCTCATCTGCATGTGAATTAAAGATAATTCTTTAAAGTCAATTTTGAAAACCCCAGTAGAGCCAAATTATGGTATATATTAACATTCTGCCTACTTCATTTCCTTCACAAATTATAATTTACTCATATAAACCACAGAGATATTTGTCTGTTGGCTTTTATCTCATAAAAAACTCAACTTTCTAAAGCTGATCTTCAAATATATACTAAAAATTAATTAAAACCTGAAAAAACCTCTCATCAAAGACATGCATTTTTGAAAATATTAAGTAGGCTGAAAGATATTCCCAGCATCCTTTGAATTACACAACAAATAAGTCACAATGTCTCTTTTTCTCGTTTATTTTATTTAAATAGCCCTTTACAAATTCTGTATCATTGTAGTAGTAATTTCCAGGCTAAGCTATTCAAATCTGGGAAAAGAAAGCAAATGACTAAAAGCCATGTCTTAAACATGCAAGTAAAATAGCCTGTCAGCTGCCTAAATTATTTTCAAGTATTTTGGCACATCTCTATGTAAAGAATGGTTATGGTTCCAAGGGTTTTCTGCAGATAGAATCATTTGTCAAACTGTAGCAAAACTTTTTCAATTTTATTAGAAAAGTTATGAAGCTGAACTATAGAAGTCACTTGCACTAATCTGTTGGTTAAAAAAAATACCTAGGGAGAGCAAATGTATTCATATCTCTGTACAAGTGTAAGCATATGGGCATGTTCAAGAATGAATTTTAAGCACCATTAATGCCAATAAAGACAGTACCACAGTAATTTTTCATGAGTGGTGGTTTCATTGATTCAGTCCCTCTGAACAACCTTCTCCAGCTCTAACTGTTCATGTGTCCCAGAAATAGCTCGGTAGGTTCATTCATCATTTGAATGATAGGTGGTAAAATTTTCACTCCTTTGTCTCTTACAGAACCAGAGTATTTTCATGGACTGTGTTTTTTAAGCTCATTAGTAACAGTGAGGTTGTATGGTTCACTCTAGTTCTTTCCATGGGCTGCTGCTTACAACATAGAAAGCCATAAAAGGCAGGAGGTAGAATATGGAAAAAGATGGGACCCCTGGTGGGTAGAGGTGATTGAGGCAACAGCCAATCACTTTGCTTTATGGTTAATAAATCAAAAGATAAACACAAAGGGAAGATGAATCAACTTTTGGAAACAAATAGAATAGCTAACTCCTGATATCTCTTCCCTCTTCTCTCTCTCTCTCTCTCTCTCTGTCTCTCTCTCTCCCCTTCTCGCCTAACCCTCTCTATCTCTCTTTGAGCACAGTGTAGCTAACGTATTTTCTGTGGCACAGAAAGCATTGCAGGTGGGACATTATTTTCAGCACTTCACACTAGATCGCTGCAATATGCTCTATTTGGATTTCCCTTGGAAGACCTCCCAGAAGCCTCAGATAATGCAGAGTGCAGCTGCTGGAGATTGTTAGCATAAATAGATTTGGCTTAGCTGGAAGCCTAAGGCTTGAAACTAAAATCTATATCTCAGCTCAACTCTTAGTTCAAAAGCTCTGAAATTAAAAATAAATAACATAATAAACTATTCAAATGTTTATATTGTACATTTTACAGATAAAAGATTTTGTTCCTAAAGTGAAAAATAGAATTCTTAGGGAAGGTGGAAATTGTATGTAATGTTTACAGTTAGAGCGTTCTTTAAAATTGTGAGCTTTCCTTTCATGTTTGAATGTGTATGAATATGTGTGTCTTAGATTTAAGTAAAATATAGAAATTGGCAAATGGCAGTAAATCAAGGTAATTTTTAGAGAAAATGATTTAATAATATTTATTTAAATTACTCTAAAATCAATAATGCTCATCTTTTTAAAAGCGTATTACCAAAGACTGTTCTTCTTTTAAATTTAAAGTTTTTTCAAGCATATCATGTGGAATCACATGGTTTCACAGTGAAAATAACATACTTTTTTTTTATTTATTCATTTTTAGAGAAACAAAGAGGTGGGTGGAAAGAGAGAGCGCATTGTCTTGTTTCACTTATTTGTGCATTACTTGGTTGATTTCTGTATGTGTCCTGACCTGGGATCGAACCTGAACCCACAGCCTTGGCATGTCGAGACAATGATCTAACCAAATGAGCTATCCAGCCAGGGCAAAAAAATATGGTATTAAACAAATTTAAGTTTGGATATAAAATTCTTAAGGTCTTTAGTGCTATTGATTCATTTGCATTAAATTAATTTAAAAATATTTAAATACGATTTAGTCCTCAGTGTAGCAAGAATTCAAAAGCATAGACAAAAGAGAGTACACCAAGTTATCCTATATTTGAAATGAGTGAGACTATGAAAAATGTTTCTAAGTCTCCGTTGGAAACATAATTATGTAAAGAGCACTAAGGCCCTTAGACTATCTGCAACATCTGTACACAAAGGCCTCTTGAGTACAGCTTAAGACTTGTTTAAGTTGTAATTTAGTCTATCTATTTCATTCCACTGTGACTACTATTTAAGCAAGTGTTATTGTTTTCAATAATATATAATGAATCCTACTTATAATTAAAAATAAGAAAAAAATGGGTAAAGACACAAAATTGAGACTCTTTATGTTTAAATCTAAGTACTAGTAGAAAAAGTAAGTCTCCAGAAATCTAACTTAAATTTATTTTATCTTATTGAAATAATTATAATATTCCAATTAGACCTATGTGGGTTATAAATTGAGGGACAAGCTAGCAATGAGAAGAATCAGTTATTAACCAAAATATTTACAATATTTGCATTACAATAAAACCCCTAATATAGGGCCTGATTCAATACCACCACCACTAAAAAGTATATAAAACAAAGTTAAAGTGTTTTGTGTATTCATTTTTAAGAACTGTCGTAAAATATATAGGCTGTTTTCATTAGAACACTTTGGGATATTTTGATGATTATTTTCCTTTCCTTTTCTTAGGAACAGGCCTTCACATGGTCCTTATTTCAGAGTTTCACCATAATTGAATATATACTCAAGAGGCTATTAGTTAATCACTATTTTATTTTTGGCACTTTAAGAATGAATTAAAAATTTTATATTGAGTTAAAGATTTAAATCTTTTTTATTTCTAATTCCTTTACTATTAAATTGAATCTCAACCAATTTAACATACTGTCAAAAAATAAAATTATGTTTTAAATTAAAAATTAAACATCTTAATTTTGGTTATGACCAACATAAGTGTCTCAATTTCATTTTTCCTTCAAATTTTACTAACATGTTTTGTTCTTTAGAAAAATGTTCAGATTAATATAATCCCACTATGTCTCATTCAATTACATACTAAAATATTCATGTTTAATATCTTATGGATAAATCTTTATAAATTTGTGCTTTTCAAATATTTGTTTCTTTTCTTTTTCAGCTTTATTTTTATTGTTGACGTATTATAGATGTCCCTATTTTCCCCCTGTTTGCCCATCTCCACCCAGCCCTGCCCCCCTTTCCTCTGGCCATCACCCCACTGTTTGTTTTCTGTGTCTATGGGTCATGCATACGTGTTCTTGGACTAATGCCTTCACCTTCTTGAATCCAGCCTCCCCACCCCCTCTACTAACAGCTGTCAGTCTGTCCCATGTATCCACGCCTCTGTTTCTGTTTTGCTTGTCCGTTTGTTTTTGTATTATATTCATATGGTATTTGTCTTTCACTGACTGGCTCATTTCACTTAGTATAGTAATATCCAGGGCCATCCATGCTGTTGCAAAAGGTATGAGTTCCTTCTTTTTTACTGCCACACAGCATCCCCTTGTATAAATGCACCACAACTTTTTCAGCCACTCATCTATGATGAGCACTTGCGCTGCTTCTAAAAGGGAACCCTCCTGTACTGTTGGTGGGAATGCAGACTGGTGCAGACACTGTGAAAAACAGTTTGGAGTGTTCTAAAAAATGAAACTGCCTTTTGACCCAGCAGTCTCACTTCTGGGAATACGAAAATATCCTAAAAATCCCAAAACACCAATTTGAAAGAAAATATCGCCCCTATGTTCATAGTAATATTGTTTTTTTCTTAAAATAATTATGTGTAGTATTACTTTGGACCTAAGAAATATGTAAGTTATAAGAACTTAAAAAAATTACAATGTGAAATAAATTTATCCTGCAAAAATAATTGAAAGCTGTGAATAACCTTTTAAAATTATTCCAGAAGACCTAGTCCTGTGCATTGCTTTGAGGTTGATGATGGAGATAAAACTGAAAAACTGATATATTTTTGAACAACAATATATTTCTCTATAAATCTCTCAAATAATGAGACTCATTTATCCATAAGATATTAAAATAATAGAAAATACGAAAGCAGTAATTTGCATAAGGTTTGAAACAATTGGTTCCATAGAAGATCATATTATCTAGAATATTTTTAAATAGTTAATAACTGAATAGAAATTCAATCTCTTACTGTACAAAACACTTGTAGTTTAGTTTTATGTGTGGAAATGTTTCATCTCTATTTAACAAAATCGGTTGTAATACATACAAGAAATTTTAAACACAAGTCCATGCAAATTAGGTTTAGCACAAAAAATATTTTCTGGGAAAGCAGGGTTTTTAATGAAAATCAAAATTATGACTCCTAAGATTTTGTGTGGGAAGTCTTGGCCATGTATGTTTACCAATGTAAGTAAGTAAGAAAAAGTATTATGAATATTAGTTGACTGGCAAAATCTGAAAATGTTGAAGAATGTTTGAAACTACTTTCCAAAAGATATTTAATGAATAAATCAAGATGCATTCCCTAGAATATTTTATTTAATTTTTTATCAGATTCCAATTTGTAACAACTCATGTACTTTTCCTAAAATAGTAGACTCTCTGCAACAATCTTCTGCCTTTTCACTAATTTGATTTCACTAATTTAACAAATTGCAGCTTTATGAAATCCCAAGGAGGCTGATTTGGTAAGCTTCAACATCAATAGAGCAAACATCATCCAGCATAGCACTGAATAGTTTCCATTGAAAGAAATAGAATCAACAATAACCAAAATATAAAGGGACAAGCTGTATATGAGTTTCACATTATGTACCAAAGATAAATTTATTTAGTTATTCATTCTTAATCTAGCAAATTTGTCATATCACACACATGGACATGCATACTTGTAATTACTTTAAAATATTGTATGTATTTATTTATTTTTAGAGAGAAGTGAAGGGAGAGAGAAAGGGAGAGAAACATCAACGTGTGGTTGTCTCTTGTGTGCCCACTACTGGGGACTTGGCCCACAAGCCAAGCACGTGCCCTGGCTAGGATCAAACCTGTGACACTTTGGTTTGCAGGCTGGTGCTCAATCCACTGAGCCACACCAACCAGGGAACACTTATAATTACTTTATAATGGCAACTCTGGAAAACGAAAGTTTATGTTCTCTCTGATGAGAGGAATAATAGATTAGTTTTACAGAAATGCATATAAACTGAGCCCTCCTCAGAGTACACAGGCATTAAGTATCTGTCTTCTATTAATCAGGATAGTCTTGTATACTTGATACGTGTGTCCAGGTGAATCTTACCCTTGCATTCAATGTCATCCTACTTACTTTATCTGTGTCCTCATTCTCTCCTTGTTGTTAGAGTTTGAGCGAATGTCTTCCCTTCTTAATTTCTTATTACATAATATATGTAACAAAAACAGCACGCATTAATACTATATTGAAGATTAAAATAAGTAAATGCTTTGAGGATGACAGAGACATTTTTTAAAAATATAATCTTTTGGTTTCATGAATAGGGGTCATCCTGAAAAATCTCTGGCCCCTTTGTCCTCTCTCATTCTTTCCCGGGGCGGGAGCGGGGCGCTGAATTTCAAACTGGAAGTTTCAGCTGAGGTGACTTAACATTTACCTCCTTCTGGCTGTTCCGTATAAATCTGCCTATAGATACTATATATTCTGATTTGTTACTCTGCACCATGAGTATATTATCAGGGAAAGCTTTTATTTGGAAAGCTTTTGTAAAGAGGCTAAGTCAATATATTTTAGAACTGCAGAGTGAAGAGGAGTAAGTAAATCAGCATAATCAATAATTTGCACCATTTTTTTGTTCTACTACAGACTGATACACCTTATACCGTCTGTCAAATAGGTACTTGAGAAATATTTAAGATTTTTTTTTATAAAAAGCAGTTTCAAAGAGTATTTACAATTTTAGAATGCTCACATTAGTGAATCGCCTATTAGAATTGGTAGACAATGATACAAATTTTATATTAAATTGTATGCACATCAATCCTTGAGATAAAAACATCATAGTGCCTAGATCATTATTAAATGTATTATTTTATGTACAGGTACAGAATTATAAGTGAAAATAGTGTGTAAAGCATTGTGAAGTGTTTTGTGCACAGGTTGCAAAATATGGTAGTAATGAATTTAAAAAGTTAACTATTTGAAGTATCTTAATAGTAAGCATAAAATCCATTTAAAAATAAATAATTTTTGTGATACCTATCATCAGACATAAAAAATTAGAACATAATATATTGTAGCTAATTATATGTGCGATATCACTTACTGCACTTTTTTGTCTTCTTAATGATAAAGCTACTACAAAAGATTATTGTTTATAATTGCAAATAAGAAGAATAATGCTTTTAGCAATAGAAAAATATGTTAAAAAGAAAAAAAAAACAAAATAAAACAGATAAACCTTGCTATATATTAAGCTGTCCAAGAAAGTAACTAATTCTCACTGTATCTTTCACGTATATAATATTTTATTACTTTTTTAATACTTGAATGAACTAATGTTTACAATCTTTATGTAACTATTTATAGAGGTACAAACTAGTAGTATGGTATTTAAATACAGATTAGAATATTTTGAGAGCCACATTTTTAAAGTTGTATGTTACAATGTTTCATTGTTTATCCTGTTGTCGTTGTCCCCTTTTGCCCCCTCCACACACTCACTCCCCACTCCTGCAGGCATAGTTTTGACATACATAGCATAGCTCTTGCTTGTGGAATAGCGATGGTTACTTAAATAAAAACTAATTGGAGTAATCAGGGCATTATAAAGTTCCCTTATTTTTCATTCAAGTAACAATTCAAAGATGTCTATGCTATATTTTTTTTTATAAAATTGACTAAAATTTCTGTTTCTTGCTGATTTAGAAGAGCATACTTACCTGGGTCAGTTCAACAATTGCTTATTTTGATCACAAAACAATTGCCCCAAAGATGTTTCCTTTAACAGTTGGAAATCCATTATCAATATGATTTCAATGTCTAATGACTAGTTTTAAATTTTTGATATTTTATTTCAACATGTTAAGTTATTGACAAACACAATCTCAGCCAGGTGAGCAAAATTAACATCAATATTGGTAAAGATATGATATAATTAGAGTGGTACATCACCTTTGTGCACGTTCTCCCCAAAATATATAACTGCAATCTAGCAATAAGGAAAATACCAAAGAAATCCCAATTAAGCAACAGTAAACAAAATACTTTATCAATATTTGCTACAGATTGAATTGTGTTTTCCCTGATTTCATGTTTTGAAACCTTAACTCTCAATGTGACTATGACTAGAGATAGAGCCTTGGAGAGGTAGTTAAGGTTAAATGGGGTCATCAGGTTAGAGCTGGGGTCCATTAGATTGTGACCTTAGAAGAAGAGAAGGAAACCTCTCTGCCTCTCACGTGAGGACACAGTGAGAAAGTGGCTGTCTATAAGCCAGGAGGAGAACCCTTATCAGGATTTGCCCAAACTGGTGCCCTGATATCAGACTTCCAGCCTGCAGAACTGGGAGAAAACAATTTATGTTATTTAAGCTATGCAATGTGTGATATTTTGTTGTGGCAAAGCTAGGTACAAATACAGTACTTTTTGATAGTGTCAAGGTTATGAAAAAAAAAAAAAAAAGTCTGAGAAACTGTCACGGCCAGGAGGGGCCTAGAGAGACATGAATACTATATGTAATGTGATATATTGGGTAGGACCTGGAAGAAAGAGTAACATTAGGTAGAAAATCTGTATAAAGTTTGAACTTAGTTAATAATAAGATATCTATAGTTTTTCATTACTTGTGATAAATATACAGGGTTAATGTGAGATAACAGGGGAAATCAGATACAAGGAATATGGACTTTCTTAATACTGTCACACTTTAAAACTATTTAAAATACAATCTCATTATTAAGATAAATAAAATGACTTCATCTAATTTCTGTATAAATATGTGCTTATAGGGTATCTGAAAGCTGTTGAATTAATCACTTCATAAACAGTTATTGAAAAAATCTCAGAAAAGTCACTGAAATGAGGCTGGAAATTAGAGGTGAATAATAATGTTGTTTGGACATCTCACATGTAATGGAAATATGGGAAAATAATTTCCATATTTTATTGCATAATCCATTTTTATTACATGACTTCTAGTTTAGCAATATTTCTATCAGAGGTCTAAAAAGCATTCTTTGACTAATGTATTTCATAATCTAATTAGAGAAGAAGAGGTGAATATATCAATTTAATTGATTCATTTGTAAAATTGGAGGGTTTGGTGATAAGCACAAATAGGTTTTCTAGTTGAAAATACTGTCTATATGATTACAGGATATCAAATAGAATTGTATAATACAAATTGTTTCATATTTTCACTTTTTTTCAGAAGCCAGAAAGCTTAACATAATGTAGCATGTCTCTAGCAAGCATAATCCCTATATATAAGAAATCTTCATAGTAATGATCTTTTTAATGTGCCGTCCCATGTGTCAGCAAGTAAGGAAACTTTCTGGTTCAAGGAAATAAGGTTATGAATTTTGAAAGCTTCATGTTTTCAACTAAAAAGTGGAATACTTCTCTCATATGCATCGCATTCACTAATGATATATAAATAATTTTAAACATTATCATCTCTGAAGTTCATTTCATACTTAATTATAATAAGTTTAATATATTACATGACTTGTATAAACCTTTATCACAAAATTTTTTAACCTCATGTCCATGAAATCTTAAAACAAATGTTGAACAGTTTGCTGACTGTTAAATTACAGTAGGGAAAAGTATCATGGAAGTTACCAAAACACTCTGTCACAAAAGTTCAGTTATTGTTTTTTTTCTTTTTCCTGTAAATTAAAAAAACATGTATTTAGAAAACCAATTTATAAGGACAATTAATTTAGTAACATTTTGTGATGATCTCCTAGGTACACGTCTCTATAAGTGATTCATACTTGCAGCCAGTAGCCTCTAGATTAAGAAATAAACATCCTTAAAATCGGCTACTGACAGAACAACTTTAGAAGAATTGATGACCCCCTTCTCTGATCAAAAAGAAAAAGTAACAAGATTTTGTAGCTAAGCTCCTGAGGCATAGGTCATGCCCATTTTTCTAAGACTCAGGGAGGTAGAGGTACACTGTATTTTATTTTAAAACAATGCCCTTTGAATTGGGAGTGTTGGTACTATGGTTAATAATATGGCAAGATCAAAAGAATTTCCAAGTGGAAAAACTAGAAAGGGATTTTTGGATTTGAAAAGACATCTATATCTAGAAACATTGAATCATATACTAATATTCCTCTCATGTAATATAAGAGGTCTGTCCGGAAAGTATCCAGCCAGACAATATGAACAATACAGACACATTTACTGAAGAAGATACAAGAAACTAGAAACATTGTCGATAGGACAATGATGCCTCAGTCCCCTTTAAAGTAGGCACCTTGGGACCTCACATAATTCTCCCAGTTGCCATTACCTGCCTTGTTGTATATTCCTGAATCTTGTCAATAGTCTGATTATCTCTTCCCTTTCAAAGGTGATTTTACTTTTGGAAAAATCCAGAAGTTTACAGGGCACCAAATCTGGGCTGAAGGGGGAATGAGTCGCCTAGATGATCTGATGTTTCACCGAAAACTCTGCACGAGATGTGATTCGTAAGTGGATACATTGTCATGATGAAGCTTCTAATCACCAGTTACCCACAGCTGTGGCCTTCTGAATCAGCTGTATAGTTTCTGCAGAAGAATATTCAAGCTGAACACAAAATTTGATGCAGATTTGTTGCTACTAGCTCAGTCATTTTGAATGTGATGGCCACACAGTACACATGCTCACCCAGCAGTGTCTATTCACCCGCACTGACTGTTACAGTGAAGTAACCATTGTTCAAGCACCTGTATTCCAGTCCACTCTTCCTTAACTGCCAGGTTACATCAATGTCACATATTAACATTGATTGAACTTTTTCAATCGATGTTAATATAAACCGTTCTTGTCATATTAACAATGACTGAACTTTTTCTGGGCAGATTATATATATGTGAGCCCAGAGGATGGAAAAAGAATGTTAACATATGGATCCATGTCTCTCTGTTCCAGTACCTGAAGAACATGCAGCCATCACCACCAACCCCACACCACTCAAGCTCCTATTTTCCATTTGCCATGTTGGAGAGGAACAAGAGGCAGGAGAAGATATTTGAAGGCTATACTCATTCAAGAGAAGATAAACTACAGAAATAAACCAGAGGGCACCTCTGCCAATATGAGAACCTCTTCTCAGATCCAGACTATCCAGTAAAGTTAGGGTTCATAAGAACAATTAGTTAAAAAAAAGAAAACCTACATTTTCACTGTACATCTGCATAGTACAATTAGTTGTGAAGGTTTTCTCCTGGGTTTTGATTCCCAAGCTTCTTCTAAGGGTTAACTGCACACATCCATCATCTCTTCCTTCCATATTCTTCATTCTTTAGTGCTCTGCACACTGACTATCACTCAATTGCCTTACTGCCATCACTTACAACCTTAAGTTGGTAATCCCAGTAAGTGATGACTTATCAGTCATCATCTTCCTGAAGATTACATAGCCTGTGTTGGAGAAGATTATACTTTTGTTCTCTTATTTGTTTGCTTTTATTTTTTAATCCCTCAGTACATTGTGTCCCCTTCTCTTTGTTCATAATTGCTCTACTACTTCCTACCTAAGTATGAAAATCTCACTCCTTAACCTCTTTTGTTCTTCTACATTACATATCTACATAGTCTCATTAATTCCCAGGACTTTACAGACCTTTCCTAACTAATAACTCATCATTAATGAGCTGTACTTCTCCTCTGCTATGCAGATGCATATTTCACACCAATCATTTAACAACATTTCCATTTGTCTGGTTCACAGAACATAACATGCCAGTAACTAAACTCAACATAATATGCTCAAATATAACTTGCTTAAATGAACGTCTTGATCTAGTCCCATCCACAATTCAATTATTATATTATCTACATTAATAAATTATTCATCCTCCAGTCACTCAACCTGAAGTCATAAAAACACTGTTTAACACTCACCGTTACTTAAATCTCTTGATGAAATCTGTCATAAAGTTTTATAAATTATTACTCCTATATATATCTCAAAGCTGTCTAATTCTCTCCAGCTCTGTGACAACCACGGAGTCACAGCCAACATCTGTCATATGGATTACTGAGTTTCCAAATTGGTCTTTCCTTCTCCACTATTTACTCCGACAAAAGAAATCTTTCTGTGCACAGCAACCACAGTAATCCAGATTAGTTTCTTGCTCTCCTCTCTGATTAGGACAAAAATCTAACTCCTGTAAATTCTGTAATTCTGTCCAGAAGTTCTGATATGATTTGACTGTGTCTTGATGCACTTGTTGCCTTGTCACACTGCTCTTTTTATTCCATTGTACAATGCATGACCCCCTAAAGCACTGTTTCTTCTTCTTGAAATAACAAGCCATACTTGCTAACCATATTTACTTAAAAAAATAGAAAAAATGTAATACATACATACATAAAAGAGAATGCATTTCGTCTCCATCACTCAGGCTAAAATAGAACCACTAAAGTCCTTTGAAAATTCTCCCCAATTTACATCCCTGGCTGTATCCTCTTTCCCATAGAAAATCACAATTATCTCAACAATTCTCTTGCAAATCTTCATATTCTTACCACAAATTTATAAGCCTGTAAAAATATATTGCTTAAATTTGTCTATTTTGCCTAGGTTTGTCTTCCTTGATAGAGTCATATGAATATATCATCCTGTGATATTTTTTCATTTTAATGTCAGGTTTTTGAAATTCATTTATCACATCAAACTGTAGTTGATTTTCTTGATATATACCCTTCATTGAATAAAAACACTATCATGAATTTTTACATTCTATTCTATTTTTGATATATCACTGAATATTTCCTAGTTAGTATTTATACATAGCACTATTAAACATTTTGTACAAGAATCCTGGTGGGTACACACAAATGAGAATTCTTCTATGTTAAATACCTAGGACAGAATATCTTAGGCCATGAAAAATGTATGTTAAAAACACGGGGCCTCTAGCCAAGTAGTTCAGTTTGCTAGAGCATCTCCCCACATGCCAAGGTTGCAGTTTCTATCCCCAGTCAGGGCACATAAAAGACTCAACCAATGAGGGCATAAGTCAGTGCAACAGCAAATCTATGTTCCTCGTTCCTCTCTCTCTCTGCCTCTCTCATCAAAAATACAAAAAAAAAAAAAAAAAAAAAAAAAAAAAAAAAAAAAAAAAAAAAAAAAAACCCACAGGGAATTGACAATAATAGACTATTTATTAGCCTAGAACATTTAATAGCATATACAATTTAAACATATACAAGGAGGAGCAAAAGTAAGTTTACAGTATACAAAAGACTTTATTCGTGTAGTATTATTTAATATTAGATTATTTTTCATATGAACAACTATAAATCTACATTGCCATACCTTGTATATTTCAACTTGGATAAATAAGTCAGAATAAATTCTAATGTAGTAGCTATGCCAATTATTTTCATTCATTCTAGCTCTCATCTTTTCAGGGCTTTTTTTTCATAAAATATGACTATGATCAAATGTGCTATCATTTATCATTTTGTGTTTTCTTTAAGAGTGTCCCAATACTATTTTCTTTTTTATTTAATTTTAGTTTTTATAATTGTTTATTGATATTAAGGACAGTTGTCTCCATTATCCTCCCACCAGGCCCCCTACCGCCCCCATCTCTGCCTCCCACCCTCCAGCCTACCCCCTTGGCCAATCCTAGGTTTCCTCTTAGTGCATAAAACGCTTAAGATATGTATGCATATTATTCCACTGTTTTCGGCTTTTATTGGTACATATTTTTGCTTCTATGTGATGAAAATTTCTCTTGGGAAATTTTAGAATATTTTTATTTCTTCTGAGTGTCCGGAATGTCACTAGAATGTTTCTTGGCGAAGACTTTTCCGTTCCTTTATTAGGCATTTTATGGGTGCTTGTTTATTTCTGAAATATTTATCTCTAGTATTTCTTCAATTATTTCTACTTTGCTCTTATTTTTATTGTTCCAAGCCTAGTTATTGATCTTTCTGCATCTATTCTACTTAGTAATTATATGTTTGTTTTTGAAATGTATTGATTCTTTTGTGCATCCTCTGCGAAGGGCTGAAGTTCTGTTTGTTAGGGCTGTCCTGATAAACGCCACAGACTGGTTGGCATAAGCAATAGAAATGGATTTTCTCTCTCCTCTGGAGGTTAGAAATCCAAGATCAGCATGCCCCAGGTATCGTTTCTTCAGCGGACTCTCTCCGCAGCTTGCAGATGGCTGCATTTGCACAGGGTCCTCACCTGGTCTTTCTTTCCGTGTGCCACCCCGGGGTCTCTTTGTGTGTCCAGATTTCTTTTCTCTTTTTCATGAAATTTATTTTAATTATAATTGACATACACACATTTCTTCCTTTAAATAAAGACACCAGTCATAGTGGATTAAGACCCAGCCTAAAACCTCATTTTAACTGACCTCTCCAAATACAGTCACATTTTGAGGTACTAGGAATAGGCCTTCAATGTCTAAACTTGGAGGGGCAGCTGAAATAATGCAGCCCACAACACCTCATAACCTATTTATCAGATACATATATTTTAATATTATGTTATCTTTTAAAATTCCCCAGTATTGCATTTTTCATGTACAAACATCTACTTGTAAAATTGCTTCCTTGTCTTACTTGCCGCTTTGGGTATCTTATTATTTTAGTACATGACTGCATGAAAGATGAAGAAACATAAACTGATTCTGCTGTTAAAAGCTCAGAATATACTGCTTGAGGTCTGAGCTTCCCTCCAATCCCCAGGATAAGTAGGTTTGGGCAGTGAGACCTGCACTACTCTTTGGGGTTGGAAATGAAAAAGAGATGGGGGTTAATGCCTGAAGCTAGTCAACTATCCAACTGTTTTCTGCACCTTTTGTACAGACCAAGATTTCTGAGTTATTTATCTAGAATAAACTTTTGTTAATGCTGTTGCTTTATGCAGTAAGGCACAGTCATCGATTTTCCCAAGTAAACGGAGTCTTTTAGTCCAATTTGCCCTCCAAGAATTCTTCTGTCTGCCTTCTGCTCCAGGAGGAATCAACCTCTTTCATAGACAACAAAGGGCACCCAGTCCCTATGTCGTTTTCTTATCATTTTTGCAGCTGTTTTCAGAATCTTGGGTGCTTCCTGTGAAAGAGTGGATCTTACTTGAGAGTGACCGCAGCTTCATATTATTATCATTGTTGTTGTTATAATTATGATGTTAATTTAGTGTTTTAAATGCACTATAACGCTTTCTCCCAACATGTATTCCAACTTACTCTGAGCAAAGAAAATATAATCAGGCTAATAAGATCACTACATTTTTCCATGTGCCTAGTACTTATTAAGCACTGGATGATGCATTATTTAATAAATGAATAATTTATTGAGCAAAACGAACCTCTTGGGATAGCATCTATTCATGTTTACATAAAAAATAAATGCTATATTTACAAATTATATTATGCATTTTCTCTAGCTACTGACTACAATCTGTTCTTGAAAGTGAGACAAAATCAAGCAGACATTGCTATTAGAAAATTGTTATATTCTTTTCATAAATATTGTATAAACATTTACATGTAAACTATTATATTAATTCGCAAACCCCCTCTGGATAGCAGCCTATTAAAGTTGGGAGCTATACCTCATTCAACAAATGAGTAAATTCACATCAAATATTTACTGTAAGCTTCTCATATGCCACATCCATTTTTGATTGAGATGATTCTGACTTATTCCTGTATTTGATGAAAGCATGTTCTATGAGGGTAGAGAACCATGAAAACTAAGACTCATAAATAATAAATGTTGAGAAATGAAGATTGCTTCAGTGGAAACACATCAAGCTGGAGATAACAGAAATGCTTGCCTAAGTAGGCCTTTGTTATGAAGATTTAACTGAATTTAAATGTTTAACTGGCCACACTTAGGTCCAGAGAGAACTCATTCAAATATTTAGAAGCTCACTGAGCTTAAATCAAAAGTTAAACTACAAAGGTATAAATTTATAAATAATAAGTAGTTCCCAAAACTCTCTTGTCTATCTCAACCTAGAGAACATTTTGTACTAGTTACCAGATTCAGTAGTCACAGGGACCAAATACTACATGGACAAGTGACATAAATGCAAATTCAAATCAATAAATAACCACAAAAAGTCCAACTTAAATGAGGGGTGATATAATAGAATTTTTTGAAAATATTTTGAGCCCTGGCTGGTGTGACTCAGTGGATTGAGTCCCAGCTTGCAAAACAAAAGGTCACAGGTTCAATTCCTAGCCAAGGTCTCCAGTAGGGGGCGTACAACAGGGAACCACACATTGATGTTTCTCTCCCTCTCTTTCACCCTCCCTTCCTCTCTCTCTAAAAATAAATAAATAAAATATTTAAAAATATTTTGAAATAAGATATTTGGTGAAATTAAACAGTACACAATTTATTTCTACGCTTCAAAATATAACCATCAAGAATTTAAGTATTTATGGTGGTTTTTGGAGCCTTAAGAAATAAGATTTATTACAGTTGCAAAACTACACAGTGTGTAACATAATACAACACATATGTAAATAGAAATCCAAGGAACTACTGTAAAAGACACATGGACAAAACCAAGGGGGAGGGTGGAAGCAAGGGAGGGAGACGGGTTTGACTGGGGCAAGGGGTAGTGGTGGGAGGAAAATGCAGACAACTATAATTGAACAACAGTAAAATAATTAAACATTATTTCATGTATTATATAATGTATATTTTAAATTATATATAAATGAAATAATATGTCAATGAAACAAAGAACAAACTGACAGTAACCAGAGGGGAGGGGATAATGAGGAAAAATATGGGCAGGGTCATCAAAGAAACATGTATAAAGGACACATGAACAAAGCCAAAGGGGGTAGGTTCAAGGTTGGGAGTTGGGGGTGGAGGGGTGGGAGACACGGTGGAGGAAAACAGAGACAATTGTACTCGAACGACAATGAAATGTTAAGACAGGGGGAAAAAAAAGAAATCCATGCCTAATAGGAGATTCTTCTCTGCTCTTTTCTGGCATCTGGTTATATTTGCTAAATAACTAGCATGTATATCAGAAAAGTGCACCCTGAATTTAGACTTTCCCTTCACTCAACTTTCACTCTGAGTGGAAACTATCACTAATGTTGGTAAATCATTATTGTGCTGCTTTATTTGAGGCTGAGCAGAAAGTAGGGCCTTATAGGCACTATTCTTACTGCTGAGAAGATAAAGATCAACGGAAGACAGGAGAATAGCTTCTGTTAAGGAGACAATAATTAAATAATTAAATATATAGTATGTTTGATAGATAAATGAGTTAGGAAGAGAAGTAACTCAGGGTAAGGGGAAAGGGAAAGAAGGGGGGGTGCAGTAACAACACGGGGAGAGGGGAGATCTTTCTTAATGTCGTGTTGGATAGAGAGATGAATGCAGTGAAGGGGTGACACATGCATTGGAAACGATTCCAGGCAGGGATTGCAACAAAGGAACACCCCGAATCAGGGATGTTTTTGTGTTTTGTGAAATAACAGAAAGGCTGGCAGAGCTGGAGAAAAATGATGAAGTAGAGAGAGCTACATGAAAACAGCAGGATAACGAGGGTGTGTGTGTGTGTGTGAGAGGGGAAATCATGTAGGGAGGTGAAGTCATCAGAGAACATCGTAACAAAAGTCTGTGGGTTAGTGAGTAGAGAAGAGATGTTTAACATGTAAAAATGCAAAAGAACACAGAGAAAAACAATAACAAACCATTACCCTGACAGCCGGAAGAAGAATAGAGTATAGGTATGGGGAATCAGATTACTACAGGCATAGTCCAGGTGATAAATGACATTGGCTTTGACTAGGGCAGTAGGCAGAGGCAATGAGTAGTAAACGGAGTCAGGAGATATTTTAGAGAAAGTAAAACCAGGGTGAGCTATGAAATGATGGTAAGTAAGAGCCAAAGCCTGAACAGCAATAACAAATCTTCCTGTTTGTTAAGGACTACATTGAAGTCAGGAAGAACTGGATGCATCCAGCCAGTACCTGTGTAACAGCCAGTTACTGAATACATTAAGAGTCCAGAATTTTATTCATATGAGCATATCTTAAGAAGACCACCTCCTCTCCAAGAATTATTTTGATGATCAGGAAAGAATTAAGGTGGAGGGACTTAATGACAACAACACAAGAGAATATAAACTTTGTAACAATGCATTAGCTAATTCTACAACATATGCTGAAACCATGCATTTGACAGTGTTCACTGTGCTATAGAAAACGTAAGAATCCATGAGGGTTCACACCTTTTCCTGGGGACAAAAACATCAAGGAGTTTGTGGTAATAAGCCTCCAAGATATTCCATATAATTCTCACATTTTGTATCCATGCCCTTATTTAGTTTCCCTTGTATATTGTATCTGATCAATCTGATCACCTGAACACAGTCAAGTGATGGCAAATCATCTCTGCGCCAGGTCTATGCCATTATATTCATCCTCGTTCTCTTTCTCTGTCTCTCTGTCTGTCTCTCTCTCTGTCTCTCTCCAGAGAACTCCCTCTGACAAAAGGCAGCTGTTGCCATATTATCAGAAGGCTGAAGCAGCCCCCTGGGGAGGCCCACCGGCTGAGGAATTGAGGCCTCCTGCGAACAGTCAACAAAGAAATGTGGCCTCCAGCTGCTGGGGATGTGCATGAGTCATCCTGGAAGCAGTTTCTTCAGCTGCAGCCAAGCCTTCAGACACCTGCAACCCTGGCGAACATCTTGGCTACAACTTCATGAGATCCTAAGTTAGAATCATCTTGCTAAGCCACTCCTGAATTTCTGACCCACAGAAACAGAGAGAAATTGGTATTTATTTGCTAATCTGCTAAATGTTGGAGTAATTTTTTATTCAGTAATTAAATATGACACGTTTTAGGATTGAGACCATACTTTTGTAATAAAAACTTCACAGGTAGGACTGGCTATGGAACTAAAGAGTGAATAGAAGCAGCAAGAACTTTGAACAAATGTTGGTGAAAGTGAAAGCTCTTCATAAATGGTTTATAACAGTGTGGTGGTATTTGAGGATGATTTTTAAAAGAAAATGATTTTATTTTTGCTCAAAATAGCAAAAATAAATATATTAGACATCTATTGGAAATCAGACATTTAAAGGGATTGAAGAGAGAGCCTTATCTGTAGCTAGAATCAGAGCTATCACTTTCATCTCTGCCCAATCAATACAGTTATTATCAGTAGCTAAGTATTCCATCACCTACAGTGCCCAATTTCTACTTGCTATAAACATTTGTCCAGGAGGAATTTTCAGGGCTTTCTTGTGCTACTAGTAGAATTCCGAAACTACTAATTTATTGAGGCAAGAAGGAGCCTACTCTTAGCCCCTGATTTGGTTCTAGCATTAGGCACGTCCCTATACTGGCTCTTTAAGTTATATTATTTCTTTCTGGTAGTTCTTACAAATATGCGGCAAAGAGTATGGAGGACTGAGGTGAGGTGTGCAAAACATGTCTTCTTACCTGGTTACCCTAATGAGAGCATCTTGGAATTTTTGAGAAAATGAAAAAGAATATTAAAAATGCCTTTTCTTCTAAATAGTCAGTTTAGACATATGCATATAAAATTTGTGAACAATGAATGAGTTCTTGCAAATAACTACATTTTACAAACAAGCTGCTAAGATATCAGTGATAATTTAGAGATAGCATAAATAAAATACAGAAGCCTTTACGTGTATCCACTCCACGTTTTCTCGCTCACATTCCCGACATCCAGTTCCGTGTGTTTTCACTGTGCTGTGAGAGGAGTACTGTTTTTCTTTCTTCTATCTGTGTACTCTGTATCTGTGTACCACCTGCCACACCGGGCATGATTTCTGGATTAATATACACTTCACTGTGGTGATGAGTGCTGTGTTCCCCACTTTGTTTTGGTGGTAGAGTCCATTTCTGCTGGGACTCCATGATTTAAAGGGAATTCTATGTTATGCAGTGTCGTGATACTTCTTAGCCACATCAATTTATTTTCAGCCTCTATAGCTTTAGGGAGACTGGGATCGAATAATAAGAAGGATACAAAGGACCAGGAGAGAAAAACGGGTAGGATTCATCACTAGGTTTCAAATTCCCACTTTCTCTTTCTCATGAATATTTTTATATTATCAAGAACTTTACTGAAATAAATACACATATTTTATCCTGCGAACAAAATCAGATATGTTTTCTTGATCTTTGAAGAAGAACTACTGTTTCTTTGGTATTACAGTTTTGTGCAGAAATGTTCTTCATCAGTGCAATTTGATGTGAGCCATTGAGTTAAGAAACCTAACCGTTCAGCATTATTAAATTATTGGTGAATGGGTATCTTGGAATTCTTTGGGAGGTATTTCTGATGACAATATGGATGTTTTTTAACAACATGATATGAACTTTTTTGGTTATATGCTTTTCAACATATAGAAAGGTATCTAAATCAGTATTAAATGTATAATAAGAAGCAGTATTTTCAAACTGTGTCAATAAGTTATTAAGTAAACAACTTGTTTCCTGTTCGTTTTACTTATAAAAGAACACGAAAGAAAAGAGATGGTATTCTCATAGTAAATTTCTTGAAACTTGCAATTCAGTTTCTTTATTCAGAAAATACTTTCTTTGGAAGATATTACATTTAATTATTTTGCTCCTATTAGATATGTTTGTACATTTACTATTTTTAAATTTAGCTCCAATGTATATTAAAGGTTTACTTTAAATACCATTTGTAGAATTTGCAGAAAACTCTAGAGTATTTTCAAATTTTTTCTGGCTGAAAAAAAAATAGCATTGTGGTTTTTCTTTTCATATACTCACAAACCAGTGGCCTCAGAAATATTCAGTTGAAACTGAGATAGGGAAATAAAAGAAAATGGGAAATATTTGCAGTAAAAATGTAGATGAGCAGACTTTTAAAAAGAGCAAATTAAATTGGAGATGTATGGCTAGGGTGATGGAGTCCCAGGCTCTTCATTTTTGCGATTTGCATGGAAAAGTAATAGAGCATTAACACACTATTGTGCAATCTGGTGTAATTGCGGCACCAGCGTAACCCTCACAGGCCATGCCACGGATGTATTTGTGTACAAAGTAACTACAATCTTGGCATAACAAAGAAATAAAACTTTAAAGCTGGATTTTATGTGTTAGGGAAGAGAAATCAAAGACATTATGGAACTAAGGTAGAGTTTTTACTATCCTGTCTTCTTTCAGGAGCTGCCAGCTGTTATGCTCATACAAATAGATTAGTTGAAAATACATTAAAATGTACCAGTTTTGTCCTTACAGTAAAATTAATGACCAGTTCATCCACCATAAAAAAATAATTTTACAAAGGAAAAGCTGCATCATTAAATTTATCATTTATGCAACCAAAATGTGCAGAGTAAAACGACAGCAGCTTTCTCGAAATGGTATTATATTCTACTAAAGTGCCTATAATTTAAGATGAAGAGCAATAACGTGACTCCACTTTTTGAAAGAGGAAAAAAGGATACTGCTAAAGTCATTAATCTTGTTCTAAAGAATAGAATTTTAATAGCCTTTAAAAATCTTAAAACAGAAAATAGAGCACATTTTTGTTCTATTGTTGTGGTATATGACATCAAAATTATGCATTAAAGGGCAGTAATGATATAATAATATACTAAATTGTTTAATTTTGAGACAAATGTGTATAATTACATTTAAGTAATCCAATTTATGAAGTATTAAAGTACTTTTATACTTTTACAAAATTGTGAAGTCTCACTGAGTTTGAAAGCTCTGAACTTGAAGCTACTATCAGATTCTATAATTAACTGAGCCAGCTCTAGTGAACCATCACCAAGTCGATGCCCTCAACAGGGAGCGCCAATGTGTCATGAAGCATGGGAGTTTCGTAACCCATTTATCAGGAAACTTGAAATAGAAAAGGGGTTAATATTTTGCTTCATATCGGTGCTCTACACACAAAAGCAGTAAGAGACCTACTGATGATTACATTAAGCCTCCTTATAGGGTCAAGTGATTCTTCCATTAGTTTTGGAGAAATGAAACCCTTTCTTATATGCCGTCTTGCCATTTCACTGGGCAGATATCAGAAGCATGAAATAGTGCTTTTGTACACCTATGCTTTCCTTTCTGTTGGGAGGATGATGAAATTTAAATTTATCCTGCATCTGACACAAGAAAAAGATGTAGTTTTTAGCTAGAAGTAGATGAGTAATGAGAAATGTATCTGATTACAGATTCAAAGAAAGAGGCAAAGATTATAATATAAGAAATGATTACATTGTGATGTTCTATTGGTCTATAGATTATGTTTTATTATTCATACTCTAATTTCTGCTGTCCAGGGCAACCTTTGTCTTACAATGATATGATGAGATACCCATGTGTGCACTGGATGTACATTTCTTTGGAATACTTACTAAATAATACAAGTATTGTGGGCACAGAAGCAAGACTGGAGGCGACTTGATGTTTATACAAGGGAGGTAGCTGTGTGGTCTTTCAAAGACATATATCCTATTTGAAAAGTTGCACTGTTGATGAACTGCGGCAAATGGACTTCTTGGTATATATTCAGACAAGCAGTGGCCTTTATTTCTGTTACACCGTCTTTTTTTATAAATTGGATGTTAGAAAGCCTATAAAACTCCATGCAATCAATTAAGTATAAAATGACACAGAAATATGTAAAGGAAAAATGGAAAAAAAAAAGAGTACAAAGAAAGCAGAGGTTCATCTCCATGCAGCAATACACTTTTTAAATTTCTACTTTCTTGATGAAAGCATGCAGTGAAATTAGATCTCAACAGTCTTATAAAAGAAATAATAAAATACCTATTATTTACAAAGTTTGAAGTCTATATTTTCATATGAAGTGCTGAATAAAAACACCAAAGTGTTTGTGTCCAATGTCTAATGTCCAAGACCAGTTTCAAATGGCTATAACGATACAAACTGAGGGCATCACACTGATGAGTCAGTGGCCAAACAGTTTAATATGATATTTATATTTATGATGGCTGCTGTAATCCAATTTTCAGATGAAATAACTTTAAAAGGAAAATAATTCATATTTGTAGGTAATTCTTCCCCTCTCTCAACTCTCACATCCTAGAAACCTTATACTATTTGACATTAGACAGTTCTGATTTATATGTCTTAGAAATACATACAGTACGGAAAATGTTGAGTTGAGAACAAATAAGAATTGAGCTCCTAGATGATATTTTGGTCACAAAAACAGCATCCAAAAAAGTTCCACCATTACACATGAATATATGTGAGGTATATACATACACTTAAGAAAGATTAATAAAAACAAGTAAGCTGTTTCTTTTCCAACATGCTTATTTCAGTTCAGGGTTTCAGGTGGCAAGAGCCTCTCTCAGCATCTCAGGGCATGAGGCAGCAACCCAAACTTGACAACGTCTTCCATTGCAGGGCCCCTTATACCCACACCCGTACTCATTCAGACTGGGACAGTTTAGACACACCACTTGAATGTGCACATATTTGGACTCTGCCCCAAAACAAACAAGAATACCTGAAAAAACCCACACAGACGTATGGAGAATGTACTACTTCCACCTAGAAAGGGGCCTTGGCCAGGAAACCTTTTTTTTTTTTTTTTTTTTTTTTTTTTTTTTTTTTTTTTTTTTTTTTTTTGTTTTAGCATTTTATTTGAGGACCTGCTGGACAAGATTCCTTTAGATCTGATCAAGATGGCAGTAAAGGTAAACACGGCTAATGTTCTCATATAACCACACCAACATTAAAACTAAACTCTACACAACCACCATTCAGAAGTGTCAGAAATAGAGTTGAATAGATGTGTGACAACTTTGGAATTAAAGAAACCACATCCATCCAGGCTGGTAGGAGGAGCAGAAAGGAACAATGAGCTGGTCCCACACCCATGTGCTGTCCATAACAATTTGAGAGGAATATCTCAGGAGGGAGGAGTCCCAGCCCCACACCAGGCCCCCAGACCAGGGGTACAGTGCCAGGAAGATAAGCCCCCATATATTGTGGCTGCAAAAACCAGTGGGGATTGAGTCAGTGGAAGAAACTTCTGGAGTCCAAAGCAGTTCCCATTAAAGAACCCACACACAGACTTACTTGAACTTATTCTATCTGAGCCCCAGCACTGGGGTAGCAGCTTGAACGGTACCAGTGTCATACAAGGAGGAACTGAAATGTCTAGCATCAAGGTGAAAGCTAGAGGACAGCTTTCTACCAGAAAGGAAAATAGGCCATTTTCTCTTTTCTGAGCCCTTCCCATACAGAGCCACAGAGCTGGCAGGCAGGTACCGCATTTGAAACTCTATCAATCTGGCTAACACTGTTTGCCCCACCCTAGAGATCACCTGAGACTCTCCCAAACTTACAAACCACCCCAACTGTTAACCATGACTTTTTCATATGAATGGCTGGTCTTGGATTATGTGTCACAGCTTCCTAAATCTTATCAAACAAACAACAGCTGGACTCAGTAAACCTCCAGACCCTCTACCTCTTGCTGATGGTCCCAGGCTCGGCACTAGCAGCAGCCAGCCTAGATTTACAACTTAGCTTTGCCTGGGAATCTCCAAGCCCAGCACAAGTAGCCGCCATTCCAGATTGCTTTGTAGCTAATGTAAGGTTGCCCCAGCAGGATACAGGAGGGAGCTGATCTTGACTTGCACTACCCAGGATACCCCAGAGCCTGCACACCCAGTGGACAGTTACAGACTACATCAGAACACCACTACCCTGCCTCTGCACAGATGATCCCCCACAGAAGAGAGTGGTTGGTCATCAGTGGTCACAGACAGCCCTTGAAGCTCACTAGCCTAAGTAAATATCTCCCATTGACCTTCCAACAGCAATCAAGTCTCAACTATAAGAAGAGGATGTAGTCAGCCTGCATGAAGGGTGCACCTCGATCATCTAGGTTGGGTGATAGAAGAGGCTGTGCCACTGGACCCTACAGGACACCTACTACATTAGGCCACATTACCAAGACACGGCGTCATAGTAGCCTTATTCAATACATAGAAATTAACAGGGGTGCTGGAAATAAGGCAACAAAGAAACATGGCCCAAATGAAAGAAGAGATCAAAACTCCAGAAAAAGAACTAAACAAAATGGGAATAAGCAATCTATCAGATGCGGAGTTCAAAACACTGGTTATAAGGATGCTTAAGGAATTTAGTGAGGACCTCAACAGCATAAGAAAGATTCAGTCAGAAATGAAGGATACATGAATTGAAATAAAGAACAACTCACAGGGAAACAGTAGAGTGAATGAAGCCGAGAATCAAATCAATAATTGGGAACATAAGGAAGAAAAACAAACAAACAAACAACCAATCAGAACAAGAAGAAGAAAAGAGAATCCGAAAACATGAAGATAACATAAGCACCCTCTGGGTCAGTGTCAAGTCTTCTAACATTCACCTCATAGGGTTGCCAGAAGGAGAAGGAAAAGAGAAAGAGATTAGAAATCTATTTGAGAAGAAAAAATAATGAAAGAAAACTTTCTTAATTTGGTGAAGGAAACAGACATGCAAATCTAAGAAGCACAGAGAGTCCCAAACAAGATGGACCACTTTGCATCTTCTTTGCAAGATGGATGCAAAGAGGCCTACTCCAAGTCATATCATAATTAAAATGCAAAAGGTTAAAGACAAAGAGAGAGAATCTTAAAAGTAACAAGAGAAAAGCAGTTAAGTTACCTACAGGGGAGTTCCCATAAGACTGTCACCTGATGTCTCAAAAGAAACTTTGCAGGTTAGAAGGGATTAGCAAGAAATATTCAAAGTTCTAAAAAGCAGGGACCTACAACCAAGCTTGTTCTACCCAGCAAAGATATCATTTAGAATTGAAGGGCAGATAAAGAGCATTCCAGAAAAAAACAAACAAACAAACAAAAAAAACTAAAGGAGTTCATCATGACCAAACCATTGTTATATGAAATACTAAAGGACTTATTTAAGAAAAAGAAGATCCAACTGAACAAAAATGGCAATTAATACATATCTATAAACAATTGAATCCAGCAAACTAAGCAAAGGATGGGAGAGGGTTTGCAGGAAAGGGTGAAGAGGTGAGGGGATTCAGAAGTGGGAATAGGTCGTTACAGAGTGGACATGGGGATGTAAAGTACAGTGTAGGAAATGGAGTAGCCGAAGAATTTATATGTGTGACACATGGACATGAACACTGTGTGGGATTTCCTGAGGGAGTGCAGAGTGCTGGGTGGAGAGGAGCAACAGGGAAAAATTGGGACAACTCAAATAGCATAAACATAAAAATATCATTTTAAATAAATAAATAAATAAAAGGAATCTTCTAGAGAGTCTTTACCTGAATTGTTTATGTTTAGTTTCACTTATTTTACCATCCACTTTCTGCTTCTTTTTTGTTTCTTTACATATATTTATCCATTTAGATATATGAGTGTTAGCGTGCAACTATTTTTTCTTCAAACATTTGAGAGTAATTTGGAGATATCATATCCCTTTACCCCTAAATACTACAGTATGGTAATCCTAAGAACAAGATTATCCCCTTCCATACCTACATTATAATTTCAAACTCAGGATATGTAACATAAAATACTATTATCAAGTCTTTACTCTATCCATATTCAAATTTCATCAATTTGTCAAAAAAGTCATTTGTAGCTTTTTTCCTCAGACACAATCTAAATATATTTAGTTTTCAAGTCATTTTAGTTTCCCTAAATTTCAAATAACAGATATTTTAAAACACATAAGAAATGATCAAGTGACACCTCTTAAAGATTTTTACATTTTCATATGCTAGACTATTTTCAGTTATATAAACATTTTGTGAGAACATTATATTTGTCAAACATGTTGAGAAAAAAGCTTTCAAAAATCCTTGAACTTGCATTTATAACAAAGGCTTACAAATGCTGTGTAGTACTCAGAAAAGATTAAGTTGACACCTTTGTTTTTCACAAGATTCAGATTCCATCAATAATTTTAAAAACTTCGAGTGGCAGATGCTAAACTAAATAATATCAGACACATTGGTTCCTTTATTTGGATCAACAATTCTTTGCATCATCCTCATTTAGTATAAGAAAACTGATAGACAATGAGGTTAACAAATTCTGACTTTAACTGTGCATAGTTCATACTGTTAAAACTGGAGTTCAAATCCAGTTTCTGAATTCTGCTGAACTAAATTAGTATAAAATATAGTGGGAGTAAATACAGATTAAGTTCCAGCAGGGTGGATTTAAAACAATCTTGAATATGAGAAATAAATGAAAATTTAGGCTTTGAATGTAGATGTGTATAACCATACATAAATATAAATGCTCATCCAAAGCAATAGTTTTAAATGTGATATATATATATATATATATATATATATATATATATATATATATATCATCCCTAAATTAGACTTGTGCTGACTTTAGTGATCACTTAAGTAGATCTCAACCGGAACAAGTCATTACTCATGGCTGAGAGTCACCAGTAATATCTACTTCTAGAGAAATCATGTTTGTGTTGGTTGGGATGCAACTCCACAAATTCGGGATAATTTTATTCTTTAAGCAGAGTGTATTAGTTATTTTGTTGCTACAAAAGAAATTGCCGCAGATTTGATGGCTTCAAACAGCACCCACTTATTAGTTCACAGTTCTGTACGTCTAATGTGTGGGTGAGTTCAATGGGCTTCTATGTTCAGGGCATCACCAAGCCAAAATCAAGGTGCTTGCTAACCATGCTAAAATTTTATCAGGAAGCTCTACAATAGACAGCACTTCCAAGCTCATTCAGGTTGATGGCAGAATCCAGGTCTGTGCAGCTGTGGGGGCTGAGGTTCCACCTTCCCTGTTGGAGGTCAGCCAAGCACTGCTCCTGCAGGAGCCCTCTGGTGTTCCTTCTCACATCGCCCATTTAGTCCTGGAAGCCAGCAACTGTGTGCTTGGTCTCACACATCCAGTCCTTCTCAATTCCCCTTCTGCTATGGGCAGAGGAAAATACTTGGCTGTTAAAAACCTCATGTGATTATATCAGGCCAAGGGTAATTACTCCAATTGAAAGGTCAACTGATTATACACTTAATTACATTTGCCACATCCCTGCGGTGATGTAAAGTGACATATCCATGAGAATGATATTCATTATATTAACATTCCGGAGATGATGCTGAAAACTTTGGTAGGGGCACTTTTAAAATCCTGCCTACCTCACAGGACATTTTCTTTTTAGCCCCTTCCATCAATCAGCAGAAGCACTTTGCAGAAGAAGCTGCATATTTGGAATGACTGTCTTTGCAATCTGAACATTTAAGGATTTATTTTTCCAGTTAAGATTTCTACTAGATTTTACTATATTATTTGATACTCTTGATAAACTCTAATTAATATACTCTTGGTTTCCACAAACCTATTTTTTCTAATGTAATTATGCATACTTGACCACATGTGGGCCCTGTTTTCTTTGCTGTTTCTTTGCATGTGTAGCTTTTGTAGGTTTCTTGTTGTTCTTATTTTTTTGTTTTCCTGTTTCCAGTCTTGAAATGTTCATGAAGCCTCTGGAATACAATCTTCATAGTGTATTTTCCTACGGTTGACTATTTGCTTTCATGGATTCCATTATCATACTTCAACATACATTTCTAATACTGCCTTACATCTCGCTATGTAGTCTGGCTCGTATTTGAAAGAGCCTGCTACACTCTTCCATCTCACATGTCCAAACAAACCCTTTTCTTTTCTCCCAGTATGTTTCAGTTAAAAAAAAAAAAAAGTCACAACATATCCAGGCATCCAAGCCAGAAATTTCAAATGCAGTATTTTTTTTCTCTTTCCTATCCATTTTAACAACAACAAAAAAAATCTTCTGAATAAGTATCTTGTTTATTACTAATATTATTATCACCCATACACTTAAATTATTCATGAATTTTTCTTATCTAATTCTCTAGACCCCACTCTGTTAACTTTATACTCCATGAACTCTAGAGATTATAGAGTTATTGGAAAGTCAATACATCTGTAGCTTACAAACAAATGAGTAGCTAAAGTATTAATTCTTCTAAGATAACAGAAAATCAACTTTAGTATTTAAGAAAATGTATAAAGAGAAAGGGCAATAATTTTGTCCTACCTGTTACATTGAATAAGCTCTTCATAGCAAATTTAAAAAGATCAAACAGTAATTTTTTAATTGTGAAATACCTGAAGGTTGCCCCCAGGTTTTTATGATGAATGTCTAAAAGTAAGTGACACTTAAACCTTTATTTTGCATTTTAGATAGTATCAAAGTTGGTAAGATAGATTCTAGGTTTGCATAAAGATAAATTACTAGAACTGTATTTTAATAATACTGGTAGCTGACAACTCAAACATGAAATTTTCTCCAGGAAATTCCCTTGGCCCAAGAGAACTGCCCTGCCCAACTTTTGTGCTTATATCCGGTGACTGAAGGATGGGAGGTCATAGGAGCTCAGCGCATTTGCCTCAACACAGAATGATTCTGAAGGAACGTCCATAACCTAGAGTCCACGTGATCGGCTGCAGCCTTGGTTGCAAACACAATAGCACTTTACAGTTTAACAACTTCCTCTCACCAAACCTGCTTTTTCACTATTTCATAGATATTTAAGAACCTTTTGCTACCATTTTAATGGTGCATTAAATGTTTTAATAATTATTAAATAATACACTGGGGTTTTTCTTGACCATCTCAGGATAGCTACTTGAAAGAAAATATATTTCAATACCACCTGCTACCTGCAATTTAGTTATTCCTATTTAATTACCATAATCCTTAGAAACAGTGCTTCTAAATCATTTTCAATGGGACTGCATAATTTATGGATTTTTATTTCATTTCATTTACTTTTATTTTTTAATTTAATTTTCCATCACCATGTATTCCCCCTGTAGCCTCTTCTACCTCCACACACCCCTTCCCCCACATTCACCACACTGTTGTCCATTTCCATGAGTTCTTTCTCTCTTTTTTCTTTTTTGCTCAATCCCTTCACTCCCCAAGCCACCCCCACCCCAAGGCTGTTAGCCAGCTCTCCATTTAGACTCATTGATAATTTATGATTTTATTCCAGAAAATGTTTTGACACAAAATATGTCTAGGTTATGCATCATTTAAATAGTGGTAACCAAGACCAAGTTCTATTCTCTGTCTCCAAGGTTCCAGTTTGTGATATTTTTCTCCAAAGAATGGATTCCCTACTGCAAGTTTTTTGACAGAATCACCATCTGCCTGCCCTAAGGTTTAACATTGAGAGACAGGCAAAGTCTATTGGGAAATTTTCACATGTATTTCAGTAGAAAAGATGACTTCCTAACCTCTTGTTGTCCTTTGAGCTTGGTTAGAAAGAGTACCACTCAATACTGCTGGCTAAAAATACAGCTGGCTAATTCTGACCTCCTGGATTCTGGCCAGCAGCAGTCCAATCTGTGCTCTGCCACCAAGGGACTTGAAAAGTTCAGGCATGGTCTCTGGTATTGCCAGTTCTACCCTAATTATCTCAAACCTCAATAATCCATTCCTAATTATCTCAAGGTTTTTTTAGTTTTTTTCTACCAGTATAACTGGGATTGCGTTTCCCCTAGCAAATCTATAGAATTTATTTATGACTGAAAGCTTTTTAAATGAATGTTTTGGGTTCCAATATTTATGAATTCAGCATGTATATTGTCAGTATTGTTTTTAAGCACAATCTGAAAACTTTCCATTTAAGAAAAACAATAGTAGTATGGCGCAGTTAGTAAGTGATTTTTGGAACTTTATGTCTAATTAAGAAAGACCAAAAGGAAGATAAAATTATCTCCAATTTTATCAAGTTTATAATGTTTTATTTACCTTTTTTACAACAATCCCCTAAAAATTCTCTGTGACAACTATTTTAAATAAAAAAGTAAACTAAATACTTTTGATGTATTTTTCTTCAGTTTTGTAGGGAATGGGCCACTTAAAAAGGTTAGTCAACTGGAGAAGCCCAGTGCACTAAGTTGCTGTTTAATATGCTGAAGAAAGAAAAGCATATTTATTTTCATTATTATTTTATTTAAATACTTTTGGTAATTCATTTTCCTGAGAA